>SNQJ01S0027288.1:67867-93418 GCA_010110895.2 Picea sitchensis | reverse complement strand
AGAGTTTTATGCCTCGTGACATCGCGAATAGCGATTTCCCGAATTAACGGGAGCCGTCGGTCATCAGAGGGACACGTGGCATCAGATCCCGGAGATCGGGACATCGGAGTTCGGAGTTTTCAACAGCAAAGGAAATTTGCATCACGGATTCGCGATCTGCAAAATCCCGAAGTGACGTGGCAGGTGGGACCATGATCATTAGTGGGGTACAGGTGGAAGCGCATCGGAGTTCGGGGTTCGGGGATTCATAGTGTAAGTGAACCACGACATTTCAGCCGTCGATTTCCCGATAGGGAAATCCCCGACAAGTGGAGAACGTTGACCCTTTGACCATCGGGGTTTGGGGTTTGGAGCTACATGTGAATCGTACTCGCGTGAACCGCGAACTCCCGAAGAGCGATTCCCCGATTTTCCGATAAGGAGATCGCCGAGAAGGAGAGCTGTGGGTGGAGAGCACTCCCGAGAGGGGTGGAAGAGTACTTAGACTCTTCGGGCCCGTGTGTCAAGAAGGTTCTGGTGGGAGCAGCTTGCTCGGGGAGGGGCAGGTTGCGTCACCATCTCAACCTGAAGTCTATGTGAGCCCACTCCGAATTGGCCTAGGGGGATACAAAGAGCATGCACCAAAGGATGAGATGTGTAAGGGGGTTGGATATTGAGTCCATTCCTCACCTTTATAAAGGACATATTCAGAGATAACCCATCCTGGGGGTTTGTCCAAGTGACCTAAACAAACTGGGTATAATTGTCATCCAAGATGATTTTGTTCAACTCCTGCCTAGTAGGTAAGAGTTGGCCAGGCACATTCGAGGAGTATCTGAATGGAGGAAGTCGGTCCATCACTGTATAAGTTGTGGAAGTAGCCTAAAGATGTTGCAAAATTTGTGTCTAAGATGAAGTCTATGACAAGAGAAGACATACAATAGAGTTGACAGAACGAAGAATGAAGGCGGAAAGAGTGATGAATCACTTATGCAACCAACTGAATTAAAGGTGCATATGAGGGAGGAGAGGGAGGCAATGATACACCATTGGTCAAAGTTGCAACTAGTTGTTGATAGATAAGATAAGATAATTGTATTAATGTTCGACAAATGACTGCTAAGGTAGGTCAATGGAATTGTTAGGTACAATGATGTCCATACAAAGTGGGAGTGCTAAAGTGGCTCCTATATAAAAGAAAGATGTAGAAAGTAAAATAAGAGTCTAACCTAGATCCTAGAAAGCTAACTCTGAAGATAAAGAGATGATCCAAGAGAGAGATGTATAAGGTGAGTGGATCTAGAATCTATGATATCAATGGTGCAAGCCTACCTTGGTCCACTGGAACCATCTCTCCTAGCATTCGAGGTTAAATATAGAAAGCTCAAAATAGATGTCTCTTTTGAAGAAGAATTGGAAAAAGAGTTGGATTGAGTGTTGTGCATTATGTATGCGAGTATTTAATGGAGATGTTGTGGGTGTCTGTATAAGGAGTTGATAGAGGAGGATGGATA
The DNA here is from genome assembly GCA_010110895.2 of Picea sitchensis. Lineage (NCBI taxonomy): Eukaryota > Viridiplantae > Streptophyta > Pinopsida > Pinales > Pinaceae > Picea > Picea sitchensis. Next base: position 91,925 of record SNQJ01S0027288.1, on the reverse strand, counting down.
TAATGCAAATCATTTTTCCTAACCCTTTGAGCAAGTTGCTCAAATTTTTCCGATAAAGGGAGTTTCATGCAGGAGCATCCTTGGTCTTGAAATGTATCTTGCATACATTTTTGATTTCTAGGTAGTCCTAATGTGTTTATATCATAGACAAAAATATTGTCGAAAAATCAACAACATTGCGATTTTTCGCAATGTCAAACTTCAAGTAAAAAATTGGCCCAAAATAATCACGAGATTTGGAAAAAATTGTATATTGTAATTTTATGAAAAAATCGACAAAAATCAGGAAAATATTGTGCTATGATGGAAAAAATTTCCATGCCAATTTTTACCTTATTAAATTGTCAATTTTTTTTAAACTCATTTGTCTTTGTAGATGTTGGGGAATGAGAGGGAAGGCGTTTACCATCATCAACAACCAATCTTAGGAGGGCCAAACCATTATTCTCATTGCCATCAAAGTTTGTTTTATTGGAGCAAGGACTAATTCCTATCTTCCTACTGTTTTCATATTCTGAAATCCTAGGTATTTCTTCAAATTCCACCCAATTAACTAGTTATTTTCTAGACTTATGCAGGTTTTTCAAAGTGCATGTTGCTTGTCTCTTATTATCATTTTTCATTTCTCATAAAATAATTTATAGATCTATTGTTTTTACCAACAAGCTATTTTTTGCTTTTTCCAACAGTGTTTGATATTCATTTTTTTCACTTTTTTTGGTCCTATGTTTGAAGTTGGAAGTTGAGTATTTCCTTGCCAATATGTCGAAGCCTTTGGACCCATTTTGGCAGTATGGTGAACTTGATGATGGGACAAACTGACAAAGATTTTCTTGTAAACTATTTGGGCATCCCATGACAAGAGGGGTTAGCGGGTTGAACTACTACTTAGCTAGATTCAAAGGGCATGAGGCTGGGATTTGTGCTAAATCAACCCTAGAGATTGTGTGTATTGCCCACAATGCTATTTATGAAAGGATAAAAAGAGGGAAGAGGCAACCACTGCCAATGCTGAACTTGATGGTGGTGGAGTGGCTAGATCCTCAAGAAACAAGACCATATCTAAGACTCGGGGTAGTGAGAACGACTCCACGATTCACCTTCCATGAGGACCTCGCCCTTCTATTAATATTATGGTAGCTACGGGTGGTATTAACCTCCATATGTAACCTTTGACTAGAATAGAATATTCCGGAAGCAAGAAAAACCCTAAAGAGATGTGTGAAAACCCTAGAAGACATGTCGGCTCAATAGAATATATAATATTAAGATATTATCCTCCAGAAAGACATGTTGGCTCAGACAGGTGACAAAACCACTATAAATAGAGGACATCTTGGATCATTTGTTCACACACTCTCAGTCACCCAGAAATAATGCGCAAGTTTGGAGGAGGAGCAACAACAACTGGAGTTGCATGGTTTTCTCTTGTTTAGTCTTTCTGGTACTTTTTCTTGTGCGCTACCCTTGGAGAAGGTGCGATCTCTTGGTTATCTGTTGGTTATGGTGTGGCTTCATGGAATTATTTTTTCTGTCAAAGGTTAAGGTGCTTGGGGGTGGATTTATGCTTATGGTTGGGTGACAATGGTGCAGCATTGTCTATGGTTAAACAAGCACATCAACATTATTCTAATAGGTTATGGGCCCACACTACCTTTTGAACAGTCTAACCACCGGAAGGTAGATCGGGAGTTCCTTGTCAAACTTGTTGTAGCACCAGTTGCAACTACAACTAGGGTTTCTGATTTTGTAGCTGCAACAAACCCTAAACCTAAATTCTTAGGCACTTTCAGTGAAGCATTGGACTTAATTTTTGGGTATTCTAGTGCGCCCTAGCCTAGCGCACCCTCTGGTGCCCTCAACCAACAAAAACATCAAGTTTGAGTTTTTGGGTCAAAGTCAAAGGTTGACTTTTGGTCAAAATGTATTTTTGTGGTCAAAATTGAAATTTTAGGGTTTATAGCTTGTTCTAATCATTGAACCTTTTTGATTATGTTTCTAACCTCTCCTTGTAAAGATGGTGTCAAGTTTCAGATTAGAAGACAAGCTGAACTATACTACAAATTTCAAAGGTATGCACTTGTATATTCTTTTCAAGTTATATCATCCAACAAAGCATGAGTGTGTTTGCAGGGGATGTACAAGAGACCTTGTCCAAGCAGTGAATTCAATACATTCAGAGGAACAAGCGCACCCTCCCTAGCAGTGAAGACACCAAGTTTGATTATTTAGAAAGTGACATGTCTCTAGTTGTTATGGAATTATTATAATCTTATGCTGCATCTTGATCTATTGAAGTTATGATCATTATACTCGCCCCTTAATACTAGAGATAGACTTGTTGATCTCCTCTCTAGGAGATATTCTTGTTCTTATGTAAATGCTTATTGCTTATGAGATGAAGTTGATCTCCTTTAGGAAATGTTCTTGGTTACTGACCTAGACTCCGAGATATCTTCCATGGAGGATACCATGGAGATTTTGTTGTTCTTGTTTCTTGTTCCAGGCAGGTCATATGAGATAAATCCAAGAGGGAGTTAGACTCAGATGGAGTCAATGATCAAGAATAAGCCAACATAGTTTCGTGACACTTTGCAGAATGCAAAGGGGCATGCAACAAACGAAAGCGTGGTCCGAGGATTCTCTCATATAGAGGGAACTAATTCAGAGTTTGAGATGAAGGATCTTGACTGGATATATTGAGATTTGAAGTGTGGCTAGCACCAGAGGAGATATTAAGTGAGGAGACTGAAGAGGTTTATCATGATGGACATGAAGTCCATGGCCACACCTATGACGACACATTTTAGGAAGTTGTGTGATGGGATAGGCATTTTCTTTGCAGGGAGCACCTTGTGCCAATATATGGTTGATCCATGACCGTATTATTGGGTTACAACACAACATGCAAGTACCTATGTTGTGGTACAAATAGATATGATTTATCTCCGATGATGAAGTATGGCTGCCATGATATACAATTTTTGGATTGGAAGTGCAAAAGATAGATTTAGCACTTGGGGTGTTACTTCAACTTGGGATCGATCAAGATTTCCAAATAAGCAGGGAAGCATATATCTGTAGCACCCAGTCATATATCATAGCCAGTGACATAAGATATGAAGTAGGGTGGCTTTTCGAAGGATCTTGCGGGACTTCATCAAAGACATGGTGTAGGAAGGAGCAATGAGGCTCCATCACTTATCCACAGATGAGTAGATAGTTGAGATTTGCACTAAGCCTATGTCTGGGACAAGCTTGGAAGGAATGCAAATGTTTCCCTAGGGGAATATTGATGATTGCAGCATCATGCCGATATTCCAAGATTGATCAGACGGATGTGATCATGTGGGAATAAGCCTAGATGTAATCTTTGACGGATTGAAGATTTGAGTTGCTGCTAGATCTCCTATGTGTGAATTGCATCAGGCCTTGAAACTCTCACGAGTAGGTGAGTAGCCTCGATAAGCATCGGGCTAGCTCTATCTCCCGAGTAACTTGGCTGCAGACCAGGGGAGATAGGGAACATCTACATCCGGAGTAGATGTGCTCCAACGTAGTCTTCGACAGACTGAAGACTCGAGGTGCAATTCCACGTGTCCGATAACATCGAGCTGAATGCATTCACAGAGTGATTCTATGAGAGGATCACCATGAGGTTTTTGTGGCTCCGATGTGGTCATAATTCTTGTCATGGGACAAGAACGACCCGAGGTGCTAGACACACGTGTCTGATAGCATCGAGCTAAATACATTCATGGAGTGATCCTATGAGAGGATCAACTATGAGGTGAATGTGGCTCCAATGTGGTCATGATTCTTGTCATGGGACAAGAATGACCCGAGGTGCCAGAAACATGGTGGTGGAGATGGATCAACAATATAGCTAAATTAGGCTCATGGATACTGTGATATTGTCTATGATAGAAGAATACTGAGAACAAGTAAGACGCTATATATTTGATGATTGCTACCAGATGATGCTGATAGTAATGATGATAATCGTGACATGGGTGTAGCCATGGGTGAGCATGTCATGAGGTTGTATCCCATGACGATGATGGTGACACACACTATGAGGTGTAGCTCTAGCGGTTTGTGGCCCCTAGACGAGATTGATAGGTCCACATGGGTGTAGCCATGTGTGATGTGATGATGCTACCTATAGAATGGTCTACAAGACTATGTGAGTCTTGCCCATACCATGTGAAGATGGATGGATGTGTTTGAGACCATTAATACCTCCCTAGCTAAGAGGGAGTGTTGATATTATGGTAGCCGCAGGAGGTATTAACCTCCATATGTAACCTTTGACTAGAATAGAATATTCTGGAAGCAAGAAAAACCCTAAACAGATGTGTGAAAACGCTAGAAGACATGTCAACTCAACAGAATATATAATATTAAGATATTATCCTCCAGGAAGACAAGTTGGCCCAGATAGGTGACATAACCATTATAAATAGAGGACGTCTTGGCTCATTTGTTCACACACTCACACACTCTCAGTCACCCAGAAACAATGCGCAAGTTTGGAGGAGGAGCAATAATAACTGCAGTTGCACGATTTTCTCTTGTTTAGTCGTTCTGGTACTTTTTCTTGTGCGCTACCCTTGGAGAAGGTGCACTCTCTTGGTTATCTGTTGCTTATGGTGTGTCTTCCTGGAATCATTCTTTTTGTCAAAGGTTAAGGTGCTCGGGGGTGGCTTTATGCCTATGGTTGGGTGACAATGGTGTAGCATTGTCTATGGTTAAACGCGCACATCAACATTATTCTAACACTTTCTTTCTTCCAAGGATCGGAGATGGGGCATAACCTTCCATTCAATCAATGGTTAAAAAAATAAGAAATAAGTAGATAGGGTTGTGTGGAGGTGTCTTTTTTGGAGCGACATACCTTTGAGCAATACAAAGACCAATGCATTTTTCTAGTCAATATGTGATGCTATCGCTATTGTTGACCTACGGTATAAGTTCCCTACATACGAGAAGCTGTGGGGGCCAATTCTTCAAGCAGAAAAGAATGGCAACAATACTTGATTGGAGGACCTAAAGAAGTCATGGGAGGCCCTTAGATGCATGGTGATGCTCGATGGTTGGATAGATGGGAAGGATATGACCCTTATTAATTTATTGGTACATTGTCTTGATGGTACAATGTTTATTAAATATGTCGATGTATCAATGCATGTTAAATATGTAACATTGTTGTGTGCATTGTTGGATGGGTTTATCCAAGAGATTGGTTTTTCAACATGTTGTGCAAATAATAACAAATAATGCAACTAATTATGTGGTTGCTGGTAAGTTTCTAATGGAGAGGCACCTCATAGTGTTCTAAACTCTAAGTGTTTCCTATTGCATTGATTTGATGCTTGAGGATGTGGGAAAAATATCCTTCGTTAAGGAGGTCATTGATCGCGTTAGGAGCGTCACAAAGTTCATATATAACCATGAATTTGTTCTTAACATCATGAGAAAAATCACAAGAAACATGGAGTTGTTGCATTCTACAATAACACATTTTTCCAACAACTTCATATATCTTCAGTCTATACTCGAATGTCATTTTGAGTTGAAGCGGATGTCTATTTGTGATGAGTGGCGTAATTGTGCATTTAGCACAAGACGGGATGGGAGAGTTTCAAACATCGTGAATTTGATCATAGTATCTATGTATTGCATGCAAAAGATGAACATTGGTTATTGCATCGTATGTGGATGATTTAGTCATCACTGGAAGTGATGTAAATTTAATATTGGGTTTGAAGAAACAATTGGCAAATACCTTTGAAATGAATAACCCTGGTTTGTTGCATTTGATTTTGGGCATACATGTCTTATAGATGGATGACAATATCTTTATTTCTCAACCTAAATATGTGTTGAATCTTTTATAGAAGTTTAGGATGGAACACTGTCAACCTTGTGCTATGCCTTACCAGTTGAGAGTGAAGCTAACCAAGGAGTGTGATTTTCCAAAGGTCGATGCTACACTCTATCGATAACTTGCTAGTAGCCTTATTTATTTAACTTACAATTGACTTGATATTTCCTTTGCTATAATTGTGGTTTCTTAGTTTATGCAGGATTCATAAGAAAGTCATATTAAATCCACAAAGATAATTGTTCATTATATCAAGGGAGCTTATAAGCTTGGTATAAATTACTGCAGTGACAAGTAGAACTAGTTAGTTGGTTACACAGATTCGGATTGGGTTGGAGATGACAAGAAGTTGACACCTAGTTATGTGTTTCGACTTGGCTCTAGATCCATTGCCTAATCTTGTAAAAATAAAAGATGGTTTCTTTATTGACCAAAAAACCAGATTATTGTGGTGCAGTACACGCTGGCATAGAAGCCTTGTGGATTTGACACCTGGGCAAACTTTGATTTACAAGTAGCTCTTAAATTTCTTGCCAACATATTCACCTCCATTTTTTGATCTTAAACATTTCATAGGTCAACTGCATTGTTTTTCAACTAATGCCCTACATTGTTAGGGATCTAACCTCCCTAACCACTCACGTAGATAGAATAATATGTTTTCTATGTAATAAAGGCTGAAATTAACAAATAAGGCCTATATAATAAAAAGAACAAGTCTAATGTAAGAAGACTTAATAGAAGCTTTCGCTTCTAGAAAGATCTTCCTCTAGAATGTTCTTTAGAAGATAGAATTAGTATAAATAGAAGTAGAAGGTGTGGAAAAGTTTTGTCTTGAGAATTATTGTAATAGGGATTTGCTCTGCTGGAGGTTGCCCCCTCGAAGGGGCAAGTAAACTTGGCTTTCTATCAATAAAGGTATCATTTTTGGTATTGTTATTCTCTATATTTTGTTGTTCCGCTAGTATTTGCTACTATATTTCAGTTTCTGCTTATTATAATACATCTGGTACCTTACACGTGCTATCAAATCACTTTCCTTTGCAGAAATTGTGGAATTTTTTTTTAGTGTAGAGACATGTATTGTCGACGTCTTTAAAGCACAAAGATTTGTCGTTCAACAGGTAAAACTGTGGATGGAGAAGATTACAAGCAGGAAATACAGATGGTTTCATGGGGTTTTTGAAATAAACGTGTCTCCTTGTTGGAAACCTTTGTAACCCCTGTTGGCAACCCTTCGAGTAGTACCACATCAGACAGAATCTGTACACGACCATCACTCGGATGTATCGTTAGGTATATCGAGAGTCCCCTAGGTCTCCTGAAACCATCTCTAGATTAGTCGATCGATTGCTTGACTGCTATAGTGACACCGAGAACAACACTCGGGAAGATACTCTCTAGTACCCGAGTAATCGGGTAATACGACTAAGGGTATGGTCGATCCTCCTTAGTTGGTGCCCTGAGATATTGGGCTAAGTACTACTGTTCGACCCCGCACGTTTATCAGAAAGATATAGCACAGGGCAAACCCTTGTTTGTAGGAACCCTGAAAACCCTAACCCTTTGGAACGAAACAAAACAGAAAAGGAACAAACGGGATATCTTGCTGCACAACCTTGCCTCCTGCATTATGGTTGCGAAATCCCTACACAAATTTTCTTGTTAACAATTTGGGCATTTCGTCACTACAATATTCTTCAGGCCATAGAGTATAGTGGTCCTGCCGACACCCTTATTTGGGACCTATCCCATTGGATCCTCTATTCTCTCTGATCATCATGGTACCTATCATTTTTAAGACCTTTTTTCCCATGGACTCACTCCCCTTCTTGACACTCTTATTTTCCACCTATCCGATTAACTTCCTTTTGTCGCCCCGGTCGCAGTGGTATATATCACTTATCAATCTTTTTTTAGTGGCCCACTTCCCCTCCCATACACCCCTACTTCCCAAATGGCCACCACTTGCAACCAAGACTTGCAAGCTAAAACCAAACAGAACAAGGAGGACATCCAGACACCGACTTTTGGCATTGCTTCCATCAATTCCAAATTTGAAATCTTCTAGTACCAAGTCAAGAATGAATTTGTCTCCATCAATAACAAATTTATGGGCGAATTTGACTCCATCAAATCCACTCTCCACCAATTGCTGAACCGATCGCAAGGCCCTCCCTTCTTTGACCAACTATCATGCTTAGATGGTGCTGACTCCTCCCATACTATGGTCTTTCATTCCAACTCCTTTCATCACGGCCCCCGTCTTCCCATAGTTGAGGTCAATAAATTTGATGGCTCAGATCCCACGAGCTGGGTCACTCAAACAGAGCATAATTTTTCTTTGCATGGCATTATTGATGAGCTAGCCAAATTTTGTTATAGTGTTCTCTATCTGGATCTCGAATGCTGGAAATGGTGGAAATGGCGTAAAAATGCACGCCAAGGGTATGTTGCTTGGACACACTTTTTTGCAGATCTTCATGAACGCTTTGACACAAACACCCACCATTTAGGCTGTTTGACCAAGTTGAAACAATCTGACACAATGGAAGACTTTATAACCGCCTTTGAACATTTGGCTTTCATAATGGAAGGCATGTCCGATGCCTTCTTTAGCGAATTCTTTATTAGTGGCCTAAAGGATGAAATCCGTTCCCACGTCCTCATGACTCGCATGCCTCGCTCCCAGACTTGGTTGGAAGCTACTAAACACGCCAAAGAAGCACGACATATTATCTTTGCCCAAAATAGAAAACCCTCCTTTATTCCTCTCCCTAGACCCACCAATCTTGCCTCTCCCGCTACTCCTCTCAAGATCCATAAATTAACTATGGTAGAAATGGTTGAACGCCAACTCAAGGGCCTTTGCTATAATTGTGATGCTAAATATTTTCCAGGGCACAAGTGAAAAGAACATAAGTTTTTTATGGCTATTTTTGACGAGGATGTTGAAGTTTACCCTATTGAAGAGATACCTAAGCAGATGATCCTACTCCGCCCTCTGACCCTCCCGAAGTTGAACCTCTAATTTCACTAAACGCCCTCACTAGCTTCTATGCTCCCTAAACCCTCATTAAATGGCTACATTAAACATATGAAAGTCATCATCCTAGTTGACAGTGGAAACACTCACAATTTTATTCATCACCACATTTCCCACGAAATCAATTGCTATATCCATGCAGTGAGCAATTTTCAGGTCATGATTGCAAATGGTGGTTCCATGAAATGTGGGGGGCGTTGTGAAAATGTGCGCCTACAAATTGGTCAATACCACCTGAAATATCATATGTTTGCTATAGACATGGGCAATTGTGACATAGTGCTTGGTGTTGAATGGTTACGCACTCTCAACCCCATTACCATGGATTTTAAGGACCTCACCTTGCAATTTCAACAGGAGGGACAACACTATAAGTTCCAAGGCATCACAACAAGCTCACCTGAGATCATCAGCTCCCATCGAATGGAAAAAACTACTCAAAAAAGGTTATTCTGGCATTATTTCCCAACTCCATTCTATTCAAGTCGTTGAGACACCCTATGTGCATCCTGACCTCCAATCTATACTCTCTCGACACCAAGCTATTTTTAACACTCCCCATGGCCTTCCCCCTTTCTGCGACGTCCATGATCATTCCATTCCTCTAGTCCCAGGAAGTCTTCCTCCCAATGTTCGTCGTTACTATCATCCCTTTTCCCAGAAAAATGAAATTGAGAAAATTGTTCAAGAATTGCTAGAAGAGGGTGTTATCCATGTAAGTTTTTAAGCATCTAATTTCAGATCTGAAAACTACTACCAATTGACTTCAAACAGTAAACCCTAGCGTTGTTATTACTAAATAATTTTACACTGAAATTATGAAAGGAAAATTACAGTGGAAACATAAGGATCTGAGAGAAACCATCCATGCACAAGAGACACAATTTTCTATTCTGTAAACTTTTCAGATTGATAATTTATGAGGGAAAAACCAACCCTCAAAAAACCAGTAAAATCTAAGGACCAATAGTCCTCTTGAAAATTTACAAATTCAACAAAATATCTTGGAAAAACCATAACTTACAAATCTGCTACAAACCCTATTTTACGACCTGCTAATGTCAGCTAGTACGATTGTTGATGTCACAATTTACGACTTGCAAATTATGCCCAGAAAAGGTTCACATGTGCGACTTGCCTATACGACCTGCACATGTGACCTTCTCTCTCCTGCTGACAACCGTACGGTCCTGCTGCATCAACTGTACGAACCACAAATGAGGTACGGCCTGTACGACCCACACATGCGACCTGATTTCCTGCCAGTTGTTGTCACACGTGTGGTTGCCCTCCCTGTCCTCCTCACACGTGCGACTTCCTTCACACGTGTGGCTTCCTTCTTAACAGAAAAATATAAAATCAGAAAGTCTAAAAACCCTAGGCCAGATTTGTCAAAGTGCAGAATTTCCTTTTGTTGAAATTGCCACCCAATTTCCTTGGCACAAGTGCTTACTCACTTATGCCAACTCCAAAATGTCACAATGAAATGTCAAGTGTCTCCTCAAATTGCCTCTCCTTTTATAGGATTCTAAAGTGAGTTTAGAATCCCTTAACTTACTTTAAGGAGCCCTTCACTAAAGTCAGTATTAAATTAGAATTGTTTATTCCTCCATGTGGGTGTGAAGCCCCAACATGTGGGTGTGAAGCCCCAACTCAATATACAAGGGGTTTTCACAAAATGAAAAATGCAATGTGAGTGCCAACAAAGATTCTCACATGCCTGACACCAAGGCCAACGTGAAAATACTTGCCCGAAGCTACAAAACATCAACAAACCATCCAAGTACCAACCCCTATTCTTCTCCAATAGTAATGGTACTCAAGAAAGAAGGCACTTGGCACATGTGTCTTGATTTTTGTGCCCTCAACAAAATCACAATCAAGGACAAATTTCCCATCCTTGTCATTGATGGCCTTTTGGATGAACTGAGTGGTGCTCACTACTTTACCAAACTTGATCTCTGTTCTGGCTGCTACTAGATACGTATGAACGGAAAAGACATTCCCAAGATTGCATTTCGAACTCATGAGGGTCACTATGAGTTCTTGGTCATGCCATTTGGCCTGCATAATTCTCCCTCCACTTTTCAAAGTTTCATGAATCATGTCTTTCGTCCCTTCCTCTGTCATTTTGTATTAGTTTTGTTTGATGATATTTGCATCTATAGTAAAAATTGGCAAACCCATCTTGCCCATGTGGATCAAGTTTTCCATATACTATCTCATCACCAACTTTTTCTCATACTGTCTAAATGTGCTTTTGGAGCCTCCGAAGTTGAGTACTTGGGTCATATTGTTGGCAAGGATGGTGTATGGGTGGATCCTAAGAAAATTGAAGCTATGAAGGATTGGCCTCGCCCTAAAACTCTTAAAATCTTTCATGGTTTCTTGGGTTTAACAATATATTATCGCAAGTTTGTTAAGAATTATGGAAAAATTTCCACTCCTCTCACTGCTTTTCTTAAAAAGAATGCATTCATTTGGACGTCTGAAGCTGATCACTTCTTTCAGGCCTTGAAAGATGCTACGTGCACGACTCCTGTCCTTGCATTACCTGACTTCACCAAGACTTTTGTTCTGGAATGTGATGCGTTAGGGAAAGGAATTGGGGAAGTGCTCATGCAAGATAGCCGACCCTTAGATTCCACTAACAAACAACTTTTGGAGCGACAATTGGGCCAATCAATCAATGAAAAGAAAATGTTGGCTATTTTGCATGCTGTGGATCTATGACATCCTTATCTATTGGGACAACGCTTCCAAATTAAAACTGATCATCGTAGCCTCAAATATTTTCTACAACAACGAATCTCCTCCCAAGAGAAACAAAAATGGGTGACCAAGTTGTTTGGGTATGATTATGAGATCATTTACAAGAAGGGAAAATAAAATGTGGTTGTTGATGCTCTTTCTAGGAAATATGAAGACAAAGGGTTCCTCTTTTCTGTAATATCCCCCGGTAGTGCCCTGGTTATATTATGAATTGTAATCATGTTTTGTAGGCTGGTGAGCCGAGTATTGATAAGATGGTGGGCTTATGTGTTTATTAGGCCGAAGAGCCTAAGTGTTAAGGGCAGGACCCTGATTTTGTATATGTAATTATGCAGATCATTAATATAATATATAAACATCATTACGTGTCGATCGACCATGAAGAAAGAGTGATGGGGGACTAAGCTTCCACAAAATGGGTAAGGGAGAGGGGGCTGAAAGGTAGGAAGAGGGGCTAATATTGAGGGTTTAAGTCCTTAGGAATAATAATTTATTATTATTCCAAAGTGGTGTGAAAGGTATGTTTTTATCCTAAGTCTTGGGAGAGGCAACGCATGCAGCCCCAATGTGTGCAAAAAGGGAACGCATACTTGATGGAGTGCATGCAGCTTCATGGGTGACATGTGTCGGCCCAGGCACATGCAATTTAACCCAAGAATTGAGCCGGGATGAGGGTTCGTCCTCCATTCTACCGTCGACTGTCTGAACTGTGGGGAGTCTGTGAATGAACTCTGCTTAATTTTTTTGTCACGCAATCCTGAAAACCAGAACCAGAAGTCGACTGGTGTATTCCTGTGAATTCCGTGGCCTTTGTATTTATCCTTTGCAATGTTCATGCATGCACCTGAGACCCAAAATCTATCACCTGATTTGTTCTGTGAATCTTCCATACTCCGCCTGAGTTCACTGGAATCCTTCCCGAGAACCGTTTTGTCTCTACACTGGACCTCTGCATAGCCACCCACCTCTGAAGCTGACCCACGTCTTCTGTGAAACCTGAGCAATTGTCTATGACGTGTGTGTTATAACTGTGGGCTGTTGTGGCCACGCAGTCCCTTGGCTGAGTATGATTGGCTATCATCATTCGTTCCTTGCTGAGCCTTGTTGTCCGTCTTGTGCTGGAACGGAGCTGAAGAAGCAAGCTGTCAGGCCTGTGTGCAACACTCTCTCCAGGTGAGAGGTGGTTGTGGTTGAAGAAGTAGGTTGTTAGGCCTGTGAGCGACTCTCTCCAGGTGAGAGAGTGCGTGGAGGAAGTGAGAAATCCTGGAAGGAGTCCTGTAGCTACCACAGAGCTTAGAGAATTCCAATCTGGTTTGTTGTTGAAGCCCAAGGCAAGGGAGGTTTAGCAGCCGAAGGACTGTCTTGGTGATAGTGAAGGTGTATACTCCTAGGGTGGGACAAGCATGTGGGGAATGAGAGTCTGTGAGCAGTGGGCATAAGTGGCTCCTGGGAGAGAATCCTTCCTCATAAATTGTGTGTCTTTCGTTGACCTTGTCTAGCCTAGGATTCACTTGCCTGATGGAGCTTAGTCCCAGCTCGGGGGTGACCTACTGCTGAGAGTGATGAGTAGCGCGGTCTAAGGCTGGGAGGTTCGTGGAAGGTCTGCACGCAGTTGGTGGTGTATTACAGTTTCAAAGATAAGTATCATTATGTGTTTTAATTATGTACTTAATTAAAATGCATGTTCTGTGATACTTGTAATATTATCATGTATTTCGTTTCTAGTTTGAATTGCTGTTAATTTTGTTTAAGTCTGTATGACAGCAGTAAATCCATGTCAAATGTCTTAATTTGATTTAATGCCTATTCTTTATAAATAATGCATTTTATATATTAAAGTATGGGAATGTTTCCGCGAAGTAGCGTTTCCCGACAAGTGGGTTGATGGCCGGGGATGTTACATTTTCCCTTTCTTTCATTGTAGCCAATTGGCTTCAAGCAGTTTTCCAGGAATGGTTGCAAGATCCCAAACTTTATAGTCTGATCCTACAATTGCAATAGGATCCTCAAGCTTCTCTAGGGTACTCTTGGCATAATGATGAGATTCGTTATAAAGGTTGCCTATATTTAAGCAAACATTCGAACCTTAAATCCACGGTGGTCTTTGAGCTTCACTCTTCTCCCACAATTGGGCATTCAAGTTTTACCAAAACCTATGAACGGGTCAAATGTTCTTTTTTCTGGGATGGTATGAGACATGCAATTCACATCTTTGTGGTTGAATGTGATACCTATCAATGCAATTTGGGAGAAACCATCAAATATCCAGGCACACTCCAACCACTGCCTATTCCACCTACTATTTGGATGGATATTTCTATGGAATTCATTGTGGACCTACCTAAATTGGGCAATAAATCCTTCATCATGGTTGTAGTAGATTGTCTTTTCAAGTATGCTCATTTTTGTGCTCTTCAACACTTGTTCACAACATCCACAGTGGCTCTAATTTTTATGGATAATATATTCAAACTACATGGCATGCGTCATTCTATTGTATCCGACCGTGATCTAACTATCGACATCAATTTTTGGCCAAAATGTTTTAGGCTACAAGGAACCCAACTGCATCTCAACATCACCTATCAACCCCAGACTGATTGACAAACTGAAGTTGTCAACAAGTGTTTGGAAACATATTTGAGGTGTTTTGTGTCTGACAGACAAACTCAGTGGGCTCAATGGTTACACTTAGCTGAATGGTGGTACACCGAATCTTACTATACTACCACTCGTATGACTCCCTTTAAAGTGGTCTACAGACAAAATCCACTGTTAGTTATCTAATACATGCCAGGTGTCTCCAAGGTTCAGGCGGTGGACAAGACTCTTACAGTCCGCGCGACCATTCTCCATACCCTCAAAGAAAATTTGGTCATGGCTCAGAATCGCGTAACAAGCAGATTAGGGTTGTTCAGAACGTCAATTTGCTAAAGGGGACAAGGTGTTTCTTCATCTGCAATCTTATAAGCAAACTTCACTCAAAGCTAAACACTGTCAGAAACTCGCCCCCAATTTCCATGGTCCTTATTCAATTCTGAAGAGAGTGGGGCCCGTGGCCTACCAGTTATCTCTTCCCAATCATTCTAAGCTCCATCATGTTTTCCATGTCTCATGCTTAAAGAAAGTGATTGGAACTAAGTGTCAGTCTCAAACTAATCTCCTTGAGTTGGATGAAGAAGGATCCATTTGGTTGCAACCAAAAGTAGTATTGGACTAGCGTAAGCATCATCTTCGTCAGTGCACCATCAAGGAAGTTTTAGTTCAGTGCAAGGATACACCACCAGAAGATGCCACTTGGGAGTCGGCTACCATTCTGCAACAATTTCCCCATCTCAACCCTTGAGGACAAGGCTTAGGGACCTAACCTCCCTGACCCCTCACGTAGATAGAATAATATGTTTTCTATGTAATAAAGGCTGGCATTAGTAAATAAGTCCTATACAGTAATGTGAACAAGTCTAATGTAAGAAGACTTATTAGAAGCTTCCGCTTCTAGAAAGGTCTTCCTTTAGAATGTTTTTTAGAAGATAAAATTAGTATAAATAGACGTACAAGGTGTGAGAAAGTTTTGTCTTGAGAATTATTGTAATAAAGCTTTGCTTTGTTGGAGGTTGCCTTCTTGAAGAGGTAAGTAAACTTGGATTTCTATCAATAAAGGTATCATTGTTGGTGTTATTATTCTCTATATTTTGCTGTTCCGTTGGTATTTGCTGCAATATTTCTGTTTCTGCTTATTATAATACATCTGGTACCGTATATATATGATTTTAATTTTTCAAAGATATGATCCTTATTCTTTAGAAAATGTACCCAAGTATCCATAGAAAGGTCATCAATGAATATAAAAACATACCTTGCACATGCAAGTGATGGTTTGTTCGAGGAACACAAGTCACTATGGACAAGTTCCAACTAAGTCTTTGCTCTCCGAGATTTCTTGTTTCAAATGCATCTTGGTGATGATCTCAAGAACACACCATTAACATACACCATTAGGGGGAGAAACCCTAGGTATTCTAGTAACCATATTATGCTTTACCATTAACTTAATACTTCAAAAGTTTAGATGTTTGAGGATTTCATGTCAAATTCTATTTCAGTTGTTAGTCTTTGCTATAAGTGTAGTAGGTCCTAAATCTTTTCTGGAAAAGTCATTGAACTTGTACAGTTTATCCTTGGGATCAATAAAACCCTCAGTGACAACCACAAATATATTATTCATATCTTTTACAATAAGCCAATTTGGCCAAAATTACAACTCTTGCAAATCTGAGTTATTTGGGGCACACACAACCTAGGTACATGATAGACATCAATGATAACACCATTCTGAAATTCAATCTTGCCATAAACAACAATAGTAAGTTCATAATCATTTACTTAAAATATTTCTTTTTTTATGTAGCTCGACTTAATGAAGAAAGAGAGAAGCATCTTTAGCGATATGATGGGTGCAACTAGAGTTGACTGTCCGTTCACTTCTAGAAGTGTGAGCATGCAAGGCCTATGAAGCACTAACATAAAACACATATTTATTTTTCTTACCTTTTGAAGTTCGGTGTTGCAGGTTAGTCATCCATCCAATGGGCACATATCCTTCAAGATTTTTCACTTTCTCCTCTAGGTCTTTTGCCTTTTGCCAACAAGACTTCTTCATATGTTCTCATTTCCCACAATGGTGATAGGTCTTTTTGTTTCTACCTTTCTTAGACGAAGTCTGATCTTCATGCTTCTTCTTAACGTTTTGGTCGATGCAATCTTGTTCTTTTTCCTAATTGATTACTTGACCTCTTTCTCTAAAGTTCCATTGACCTTTTCCCTTCAACAAATGGGATTATTGCTTAACTTCAAGTTTCCCTTCATCAAACAATTTTTCCTATGCCCTAATTAGAAAACCACAGAAAGAATCAAATGAACAATCCTTACCATCTTCTTTTATGGATGTTGAACCGCCATGAAATATTGAACATAATACAACATAGGGTGTCTTCAGATCCATTAAGATTAGTTCTAAGAGATGATCACTTTTCTTTTAAAATTTTCTCCACATTCATCCAATTTCAAGTGAAGCTCCTTTACATGAGTTAAATAGTCTTTAATTCAATCAAAAGAGAGAATATCAAGAGAGATCAACTCTTTCTCAATATGCATAACCTGGCATTCATTGATATTATCAAATAACATCTTCATCTTCTCATAGACTTCATTCATATTGTTGATATTACTCGTATGAAAGTGAATCTCCTTGGACATGTAGTTTGTTATAAATCCCAAGACCTCATCCTTCTTCCCATCAATGATAAACTTCTGCCAATTTCCCTTTGGATCTAGAACCACGACGTTTGTAAACTGCCAAAATGACTTACTCTTCAATAATGCTTCCATATCTTGTGCCCACACACTATAATTGTGTCCATTCAAAAGCACAAGTTCTTACTTGGAACTCATTGCCTTGATCTATGGATCTAAACCATGATTCATTTTGTAAGTCAAAACCCCAAGTTAATCTACTAGACAAGTTGGACTCATCGGGAGCATGTATAAATGACAACCTCCAAAATACTTGTAGACAACATGCTAGGCCTCAAACCCATAGATTTGATATTGTGTTAGAGAGTTAGGGAGTTAGATAAATCAAGGAACTAAACATTTAAATAAGAAATGGTTTCTAAAGACATTGTTACAACACTTAAGCACAAGTGGGCATAACCCATCATTCAAAGGAAACACCAGGAAACAAACAACTTTCCAAAAACTTCCTTATAGATGACTTGCAAATCGAACCCTTAGACCATCTATATATAGTTCCTAAGTGTAACCAACCCCCTTGAAGTGAGGAGGACATGGTACACTTTGATTATCTAGGTTGTGTAACAAAGTCCTTGAATTATACCTTGACCTGATCATTAATCGATTGTCGTTCTTAACTCCACTAACAAGTCAAATACCCTGTCGTCTGTCTAATGGACTACTTAGTTGAATCTTCTAGTCAAATATCAATTGTTCATTGATAACCTCTAGAATATCCAAGGATGTGATGTTCTTTATGTTCCAACATGTATGGTTATAATTGTAGAAAACATTGATTAGGAGCTAAATAAATGATTATTGGCCCCGAAACATGGCTTGGGCTAGAGTACCCATCCATATTATGACTAATATTCCTCTTGCAAGGTCAAGATTGCTTCTATAGACTATATTGTATTCTAGGGCCCCATACATGGCACATGATTCCCAGTTCGTGGATTAAGGGCTATATCCCTAGTTTTCAATACCAAACCAGGGTTTGGACTCGAGGACCCATCCTTGCTATGCTCAATTGTTAAAATCAGCTTCATATTCCTCTCATAAGGTAGATATTCTTTATAAAAGACTTGTGTCCAAATTTAGGGCCATGTGCATGGCCTACGAGCTAAAAAATTATGAATTACAAGCTAAATCCATAGTTTCCAGTTTTGAAACATGGCTAGGGCTAGGACATTCATCATTGTTTGCCTTTAACTCTTTAAATTCAAAGACTCATAAATCACTTGTAAGGGAAATATTCCTTTTGTAGGGCCTATGACGTTGTCCAAGATCCCATTCGATGCTTATGAGCTCAAGAATAATGGATTAAGGGATAAGATTTTTAGCCCAGAACCATCGTAGCGGCTAGGAAACCCATCCCTATGATGCTTAGTCATTGAAGTTGTGAACATATTCCTCTCTTATGGAAATGATTCCTTATGTAAGCCTAATATCATGTTCAAACACTATATGGACTATGATCCACAAAGATAAATATTTGGTTTTTAGCCCTAAACAATGGCTTGGGTGAGGATATTCATACCTACAATTCCCAATCCTTTAAACTGGACACACATTCCTATTGTAGGGAAAATATTCCTTTTGTAGGTTTTGGATCATGGTCTAGAGATATGTACATGGCATATAAGTCCAAAAATCATGGATTAGGGGGCCAAATACCTGGTTTTCAACCTAAAACTGTGGATTGAGTCAAGGGAACCATCCTTGTTGCATCTAATACTTAACATTGAGCATATATTCTTCTTTTAGGGAAAAGGGTCCTTTAGTTAGGACTTATATCATGTATCAAGGCCTCGATACATGGCATATGAACCTAAAGTCATGAATTATGACCTAAATCCTTCATTTTTTCCCTAGACCATGGATTAAGCCACGGGACCCATCCTTACTATGCCCAATCCTTGAAATAAATCCTATATTCCTCTTTCACAAAAAATATTCCTTATACATGGCCCATATAATGTTCTAGACCTCAGGCATAATCTATAATCCAAAAACCATGGATTAGGGGCTAAACCCCTAGTTTTTAACCCCAAACAATGGCTTGGGAACTAGAAACCCATCTATGCTTCTCTATTAAACACATTAACCTAGTTATGCTGGCAACAAGCTAACAACTTCATATAAAATAATTAAATACCTTCAAAGTTATGGGTTAATGATATTACATTTGAGGTCAATTTTCAATGTTTTGATCCAATTTTTGGAGTCACATAGAAAGGTGTGTTTAATTTTCCTTTTTTGAAAAAACCTCGAAAAACTCTGCTTTGCACATCGAAAACAAGATAAATTTGTAAAGCATCGAAAACAAGATAAATTTTGATTAAATGTAAAAAATATAGAGAACCAGGTCTAAGTCTAGTGATGTTTAACATCAAAAGCCTTATAAACCTTGTGTGGTTGACATTATAAACATCAATACATAAAGATATGATGGCATGTAAACCTTTGATTCCATCACTACCCTACTTAGCCCCAAAATTCTATTTTAGTCACAATGCTATAGAATGGAGTAGGTGTGTCAATTTTGTAATATTTAATTCAAAAAATTCCATTTATAATCCATGAAAAGGAAAATCAATATGGGATTATTGGATAGTACTACTTATGACCTCAACCATAATCTTTCAAATAAATAATCAACCTTTGACATTTTATAACATAGATCTTACCTTGACTAAATAGAACTTAGTCCCTTAGGTTTTGTCAACATAGATTTCCCCATTAATAACATGTTAGTTAGTGTATAATAGGGACACATATAGATTTCTTTCTCATGGGTATAGAAATAATAATAACACATTAGTTAGTGCTAGGTTTTAGGGGTTTGTTGGTTTTGATTGGGGTGGGTTGGTTGGACTTAAGCGTAGTGTGCTAGGTGTTTGTTGGTTCAATTAAATATAATCTCCATCAACTCTATATTGTATTAGCATTAAATTGAGAAGTAGGGAGAGTTCATTTTTCTTGACTTGGTTGGCTTACATGCGACAAATCAACATAGGGATTGTTATGTTGGGTTCCTGGCCATTATAAACATTTCAAATTAAGGCTATATATTTGACCCATCTCTAAGTAAAATTATTTAGGACTTATAAGAGTATAATTCAACCTTAATTGTAACCATCACAATGTTGTTATCTCCTTTCATGTAATCCATTATGACTTATGTTTTTATGTGATCTATCACAAATTATTGCTATAGTATCATATCTCTATCATGAATTTTTATCCACGTTAGTAGTTACTATACCCTTAATATTATTTTTTCTTGTTTTTCTTGGCTTACATGAAATTAGCCAATATAGGGTTGTTGTGTCATACCCCCTAACTAGCGCGATGATAGTTACAAGGATGCAAATCAATGAAATCAACCCAACCCGACCCTAACCCCACACCTCTAACTATCCCATACTCTCTAACCTTGATGATAGTTATGAGGATGTAATTTATTGAAATCAACCCTAATACCCAACTCTAACCTCATACCTCTAACTACCCCATACCCCCTAACCTTGATCAATTAAACATAATCTATATCAACTCTAAATTATATTAGGTTGAAATTGAGAGAGAAAGAGAGTCTTCTCTCTCATTTTTATTGGTTTGTTTAGATTACACAAGACAATCCAACATAGGGATTTTTGCATCATGCAACTTATCTTGGCCATTAATCTTTCAAATTAAGACCATATATGTGACCTACCCCTAATTCAAATGATTCATGGCTTATAAGAGCATAAGACGACCTCAATTACAACTATCACGATGTTGTTGGTTTGCTCCATGTAAGGGATTTTTGCGTCGTGCAACTTATCTTGGCCATTAATATTTCAAAGTAAGACCATATATGTGACCTACCCCTAAGTCAAATGATTTGTGTCTTATTAAGAGCATAAGACGATTTCAATTACAACTGTCACAATGTTGTTTGTTTGTTTCATGTAAGTCTCTATGACTTCTAGTTTTTATGTGATTTATTATAAGTTATTACTATAGTGTGATATCTCGATCATGACATTTTGATCCACATTAAAGTTACTATACCCTTACTATTAAGGTTTCTCTTTTCTCTTAACTCATTTGGCTTATACGAGATGAGCCATCAAAGGGAATTTTGTGTCATACCCCTAAGAAGCTCGATGATAGTTCAAAAGGATGTGAATTAGTGAAATCAATCCTACCTGACCCTAACCCTATGCCTCTATCTACCAACACCCCCCAACCTCGATTATAGTTATGAGGGTGTAATTAAGTGAAATCGACCCTAGTAACCATCCATAACCCCAAATATTTGACTACCACATACCCCTAACCTCGATCAATTAAAAAAGATCTCTATCAACTTTGTAAATTGTATTATGATGAAATTGGGAGACAAGTATTTCTTGTTTTTCTTTACTTATTAGGGGAATATGGTTATACATAGGTGATATATGGATTAAAGGTATATGTGGTCAGTTGTAGTACTTATGAAATTACAACTTTGTAATTGATCAAGTTAGGATGATTGATTCTTAAATTATAAGAATCCTTTTGTGGATATCTACGTCAAATGGTGTTGATTTCATTGAATTACATCCTCATAACTATCGCCAAGGTTAGGGGATATGGGGTTATAGGTAGGGGTGTTACAGAATAATTCCCCTGCGGACAGGTGAATTTTCCCTTGGAGTACATACCCCTCTACCAAGACAGAAAACTACCTTTGGACACTACCTTTCCTATAGATTAATTATGTCCATCGAAAAAGAGAGGAGGATGGATAGTATGATACCTTACTTTTGAAGTTTGTCCAAGTTGCTCCAATCCACGAGTTCTGAACAGTACCTGCAATGGATCACAAGAGACAAACAATTATCTCCTACTCTAATGGATTAGACAAAATAAATCTATCTATGAAGATTAAAAAAAGCATAGACAAGTACATGTAAACACGTACTAGAAGGAAATAGGCCAAGTATATTGATGAGAACATTAAAGAGACACTTACAATCTTCAGATGATTTTGCAACAACATCTCCAAATCCTCTTCGTCCAACCCCTTGCTCGAAAGATCCACGACCAGAATAAAAATGCTTTGCTGATTATTCTTCCTCTTGTTCACCATGAGAATGCCTCCATTTACAGGCTTTGAGAGGCTCAACTATCTTGGTTATTTTTGGGATTAGTTGAGGATATAGCTCCATCAGTTGTGATATCTCCTTTAGATGCAGCTCTAGGGTTAGATTCGAGCCAAACCAACTCGATCCATCCATAGCTGTCTTTAGAGAAAAATGGGATTTCTTCCAAGATTTTCTCACCCAATTCGATGCTCCCTTAAAATGGGCCACATAGCACTACAACGCTCCCTGTGAGATGGGTAAGGGGTGCTAATGCTCCCTGTATATGAGTAGGGGGGCACTGATCTTCCAAAAGTTTCAAAGATGACCAATTCTCATAGAAAAATACTTTGATTTGACTGTCAAATGATGGGGCTTCTTCTTCTAACATGTTTTAGGGGTTGTATCAAGTGTTTTCATGGTGTTGTTTGCAATGTGACACTTAAGTGACGAGAATGCGACAGTTACGACAAACGTGTGACACTTATGACAATGGGAATGTGGCATTATTGAAGTGAGGAATTTTGATGTGTAACAAGGGGATCAATATAGGTTTTTAGGGTATATTGATGATGAGAGAGCAACCATATTCATCCCATAATCAATCATCCATTATATTAGTAGGAAAGTCGAGGTAGCTATTTCGGGTTCGACATTCTCCATTGGATTTCAAAGGTTATTGGGACATGGAAATAAAAAGTTCAATATGGAGAAAAGAATGGGGACACCTTTTTTCACAACATTAGGGAAAACTGAGATTTCCTTAAGTCGCCTTCCTCAACAATGACACATGATGGAACACAAAGGAGTCTAGATCACATAAGAGAAGGAAACATTTGCTACTCAACATTGAGGTTATAATGTTGACCACTAATCCTTATATTACTATATTTCATCAAATATTTTTCCCACCATTTTTCTTCAAAATGAAAATTTTCCTGGTACATAGCTTCCTCACATCTGTCAATACTATGTAAATTCATCGCAATGTTGTCACCGATCATTGCCACTATGGTGATAGTCAACCCAAATCGTTTGTTTATTGTTAGCACAATCATACATCACACAAGTACCGTGAAATGATTGTCTCTTCTTCAAGCCATCCTAGACTCCAACCAAGCTATGAGAACATTGAGCAAGCTATGAGAACATTGAGCAACATGGGTGGTGGGGATATATTATGAAGCATCAAACCATCATGGGAAGGGAAGGGAAGATGTGGTGAATACTTAAAAGAAACTCAAATGGAAGATCACCTCACTTCTCCTTTGTATCAAGCATTCCTTTCTTTTCATTGCGATAGAAGCTAGATATATGGAACATTATTAACAAAATGGAAAATTATTAACGAAAGAGACTATTTTTGGTGTAATGAATAGCGTGGAAGGTGCTAGAAAGGTACTGTGTGTCAAAAATAATGGAATCCATCATATAGAAAAAGGTTTGTTTTCACTTTCTGTTATACAAAGGGAGCTAGAGGATATCCTAGAACAACATAAGTCAACCATTCACTCACCCCTTTCAATTTTTTTCCTTGGGGAAATAGAGGATCCCTCTATCTTCCTAAAAAAATAACTTTTTTTTAAATTACAAGAGGTCATAATGGATGAGGAAGCCATAGGGGGATTAGAGGGTGCTCAGAGGGAAGTCAAGTCCCCAACAATAAAATAAGGGAGGTAGGACTCAAAAATAGGGATAGGATGGTTAAGCTAAGGAAGGAGAGGATGAAGGTTTAATAAATTCAAAATTAATGAACAAAAAAATACCCTAATGCGTGCATAAACAATTATGATAGGGTGTTTTATATGAATGCAACGATTCTTCTCTTCCGCTGAAAAACAAGGAGATTTAGGTATAAAACAATCCTTAGTACACCAGTCCGTGTACCTGTGTCAACATTACATGGCAGACTGTAAAGCAACGATTTTATACTTTTACATTTCC
>SNQJ01S0027288.1:54043-67857 GCA_010110895.2 Picea sitchensis | reverse complement strand
TTGTTATTAATAATATTTATGTGGCGCAATAGCTTGACTTACGTACCATAATTTACTCCGAGTTAGAAAATAAGGGTTGTTGGTTCCTTTAAAAGATGTTGAATTTGGGTTCTGTGTCGGAGTCCTCTTGTCACGCGCCTTCCGTAAGGGAGGTATTGTTATTCTTATTTATGTCGTACTTGATTGTCTTCGATTAAGTTGCTTGGTCTGTTGTGTCGGGCGGGATGTAGACACCTCCAGGTTCCTTAGAACAGTCGCCAGCCCTGAGACCTTAAATGCTTAAAGACGATGGGAACCTGGGCTTGAGCGTTGATTATGTGTCCTGGAGGTCCTAACCTTGCAGGGTAGGACGGGTGGGTGGTCAATTTCACTTTTGTCGTGGTTGCGTCTTGTTGGTCGTCAAGAGGCGATGTAGAGTCAAGTATGTTGTTACTTCTACACGCGCGCACACACCTTAAACAAAACAAAAAAAAAAAAAAAATTTGCACACGACACTAGCACGGTTGTCGTAACGACGCAGTTCGTTACAAAATGACTCTTCTTCGTTGAAGGTCTCGTTCTCAATGATTTCCAAAGATGGATTCTGGTGGGCCATGTTCCCTGATGGATCCAATGGGGGAAACATTTTTTTGATGTTCGCCACAAGATCCATATATTTAAGGGAGAAACTATTGATATCACTCTCTAGGCGTTGGTCTTCTTCCTCTTGCGCGGCATTTTTCCTCTTTTTTTCTTAGAGGAAGCTTGTGCAAGCTTTCAAATTTTCTCGGTGGGGGATTCTTATCTCCTTCGCCACCTAAACTAATATTGGTCACTTTTCTAGATGGGTGGGCAGTTGGAGCATTGCTTTGAGATGTTATAGTATTAGGAGCAATAGTTGGGGACCATGAACTCTTCTCGCTGGGACCCTTACCTTTCTGCTTGTAAAATTCATTGGTATTGAGTACCATTTCCAAGTCACCATCATTGTGAGTAGGAGTGCCTAAGTTATTATCTTCTTCTTCAATTAGAACCGTATGGATAAATGAATTGCTAAACCCCACTGCTAGCATATGTTCCACAAAAATTATGGTAGGGACAAACCCTTTTATCTTTTCAGCGTACTTGAGATTGAGATTGTGGAAGAGGTTTTCAAATTCATTGATTTTGTTTATATTTCTGAATAAAAAGTCTTGAATTTTCCAAGGCAACGGTATGAATTGATTTTTTCGTTTCTCATGAAAAAAGTGCAACCAAAGATTATACTGCCTTGCGACTTTTGTAATAAACATTTTATCAGACACATGGCATGGAATAAAGGCGAGATTTTCCTTTGAACCGAAAATCCTGACAACATTATGACTTTCCATTTTCTCAAACGTGTCGTTTTTATCTAGGAATTTACTTTCCTGCTTGGATATTCGGGGGGTAGCTTTTCCAAACAACAATCCTATAAAAACTGAGATGAAATCATTGAAAACTTCATAGAAATGCAAAGAATATTTGTGTCTCCACAACGCTTGGTACTAGAAGGTTACTGGATCAAATTCACAGTTCACCCTCTTACAGATAGACAACTTAGTAAATTGATAGCAATATGTTATCGAAAACACCAAATAAGAGGCCATAAAGAATTTCTTATCCCTTTTGTACTGTAACAATTGGGAAGAGATTTCAATGGAAAAAAAATTTCCCCAATCGAAAATGGCTTTATTTTTTAAAGTAAAATATAAGATATAAATAATCATACGAGAAATGCTGGCGGTACTTTCTTTTCCTGTCACCCTGGTGAATAACCAAGCGATTTCCCGAAAGGGATTTTTGAATGAGTTGACCTGCAATTTGGTAATATATTCAGGGATGGCCACAAAATTCTCCTAGAATTCAGGAAAGAGATCCATGTCATCGTCATGCTTTATCAGGAAATCCCTGAAATCCTCTCCTTTGAATGTAAGTGTTGGTTAAGGGAGTTTTATCATATTACAGAATACTTGAGGTGAAAGAGAGATGGGAGAATGGCCTTGAAGTTGAATAATCCGTTGAATTTGTATATATTTCTCAACGCACCATGCAACTAGTTCCTTGCAATAAAAAACCTCAGGGACACACCTTGCATGAGCAATTACTTACGTCCAGATCACCTCCTTCTGAGCAGAAGGGGATGAATAGTAAGAATATGATCTAGACCACTGAAACTTCTGGTCCTCATGCCGAAAAATATTCAAAGTATCACCATAGAACTATTTTTGAGTTGTTGCGACCATATGTTGATGCAAATGTTCCTTTAATCTAGATAATATTTGCAATGGGCACTTGAGAGAGATAACCATAATATAATATTCATGAAATCATGCTTTAATGCGGCTTAATGAAAAAAACTCCTCGAGCCCTTTGCTTATTAATGATGATCTTTACAGAACCTGCATGATGAGTTAGTATCATTAAACCATTCTTAAATGCTATTGGTAAAAGAAAGAGGATGGAGGGGATAAACAGGATAAATTAGGATTTGGGAAATCTTGTGAACCTGCCAAACCGGGAACCCACGAACCTGCACTTGGGAAAGGTCGAAAATTGACTAAGTGCTGTAATGTGGTTAGTCGGACTCCACATAGGAGAGATGAGATACTTAGGAGGTTGGTGAGTCTGATGATCATAATGTATATCGTGGATCTTTGGGTGCAAAATGGATATCACAGAACTTAGAATATAAAATATAGAACCCACGAAACCGTGACTGTAGAAACAATTAAGTATACAATAACACTACGGTGGGTCAGACTCATGATATGGGAATATGAATGGAAGTGAGAACCCACCATTCTAAAAATAAAAACGAGTAAGTATAGTAACTAGAAAGGGAGAATATAAGGGAGAAAAGAAAAAGGGGAATTCAAGTAAGTATAGAAGAGGGAAAAGAAGTGGAGAAAAGAAGTTGGGAAGATAGAAAGGGGAGGGAAATTTGGAAGTAGGAAATGGTCTCAACACCTACATACAAATATAAGATTATAAATGTAACAATTCAATATCTAAGGATTAATAATGGGTCTAATACATAACATGGGGATTTTTCTAGGGATTAAGATATGTTATATGAGTTTTATATGCTATTTATGATGCTTAATTCTTTGTTAATTGTTGTTATTTTTAATGTATAGATTTCATTTATATGTATGAATGTTCAATGTGAATTGCATGAGTATTCATGTCATCTTACATGGTTAATAGAACTATATGAGAGGGTATAATAATTATATGCTATCAAAGTTGGTTATTAATGGTGGAAATAAAATAAGGGAAATTGAAAAAAATTCTTTGCCCCACCATCTCAGCAGGCACAAGGGTGGTTGGGTACATTTCACCACCACACCCATGTAATGAAACTACTATTGAATCATTTTAGAGTAATGAAATCATGCAATTTTCTATCCATCTCTTTTTCTTTGTTTTGCTTGCACAATCTTTCATTTCACTACTAGTCTAGTTATGTGACCGAGTTCACTATTTTCTTATAGTTGAAATGGATTGATCTTACTTTATTTTAAGAGAATAATAAGAATTGTAATTGTGAGTGTATCTCTCTTTTGTGATTCTTTGGCTCAAGATTTCATTCATTCCTAGGTGTGATTAGACCATGTTGAATTTGCATCTCTGGTTAACGAAGTTTCCAATTGTTTCATGCAACATGACCTAGTTCTTTAAGTAGGTTGAGTTTGGTATGCTATCCCTTTATTAGAAAAATTATACCCAGTATTATATACTAAATATTTCATAATTGATATTATAGGATTTGTCTAAAGCATCACACCTAACTATATTTCTCCATACTCACTCAGACCATTGTGTGCAACCATTTGACTCAATAGCTTAAACAATAGGCATTGGTCATGACAAATACCAACTTCAATTTTCTTAACTAGTTCTTATAGTCTCATTAAACTTGTTGATAACTCAAAGTTATTCCTCTTTAGTTTTGTATTAGGGAAGCCCCCATTGAGTTAGAAAGGAACCATCAATGAGAGGAGAGCTAATGTGGTGATAGGGGGTAGTCCCCTACATGTCACCAAAGTTTCTGTTTTTTTATTAGCGACTTAATATTTTTTTAGTGTATTTTTGACAATAATAGGCCATTTTAATGAATAAAGACTATAGAAAATGAAATCAAAACGAATGTTTAAAAGTATGCATTTTAATCCTGATTCCTTTGCATTTTGTGAATAATGTGTGTTGGGTAAACAAGTAAAGGTTAAGTTTTTTTTAATCTCTCATAGATCCAAAGAGATAAGACTTGGTGCATTCATACAATCTAGTAGAGAGTTCAAGGTGGATGATATATTATGTAAAATTGACTACATTGTTTTAGGTTGAATCCATCACAACAACTTGTTACCATAGGAATCTTGGAGTTGTATAAATCCTTGCATTTATCACATGATATTCTTTCATTGTGAGCCTTATATCCATGTACCTAAGAAAAACTTGAAAATTTTGAATGAAACATCCAAAAAGTGGATGCTCATTAAATATGAAAATCTTATTAGAATCAAGGGATATGAGGTATTGCTTCTAGATGTAAACAAGAGTAGTTATAGTCAATATGTCATCATTATAAAAGAGATTAATCTATATAATTTGAACAAAAAAAGGAGAAACCTAATGAAAGAGTGTTGGTTCATAGGTGGTGTAGAACCAAATTCCATCCTCCGGGGAGTACTATTAGGAAGAGGAACATTCAAGTTTTTTCATCGTACATGACAATCGCACTAAACAAAGTAGATTATACATAGAGTCAAGATATGATCCTACAACATGATATCCACTCCCATTTGATCAATATGATCATAGTTCATATCTAGTATAGGATACAATTTCATTACAGGAATCCATGGTGCAAAACTCATTTGTTCTAAAGGTGGACAACATAGGATAGTCAATTAGAAAAAATCATCATCCTAGAAGAAGATAAAGACATAGGAATCAACTTGAAAGGTATGGTCATGGTATCCTAGTGAAGACTTTGATTATTTTTGTGGTAATATTACATTGGTGAGGAGCATAAAGTGTTAAAGAGGATCTAAATTGTATTGAAAGTGAGTAGTGGAAAAAGGTAATGACCGAAGAAATGACATCTCTAAAATAAAACAAAGGATGGGTTTTAGAAGAGTTTCCAAAAGACATGGATATTTTTTTATTGAAAATGGATGTTCAAAAATAATTATAGGTTGATGGAACTATTGAACTATGTAAATAAATATTAATAGAAAATGGATATTCTCATATTTAAGGAATGAAGACCAAAAGACAATGCCACCTATAGAAAATATTACTTCTATTAGGGAGTTGTTGGCTTTAACAAAAACATATGGTTTAGAAGTGGAGCAAATGGATGTCAAGACAACATTTCCTTAGTGTTATAACCCTAATTTGCACCAAACATACTTACCTGACATCAGGCCATCCCATATGCCTTCTTTGCCAAAACACTACTGAACAACTCTTCTTAAAAATACATTTTCTAAAGGCCCATGCACCCTACTCCACTACAACCCGCGTGTATCTACAGTGTCCACGCTAGCTGACCCACTACAGCCCGCGTGGACCTACAGAAGCACGAAAAAAGGAAAGTTGCTGACGGAACACACAACATTGGGTAAGTTAACTAAACCTTTCATCCATGCATGGCCAGTCATTCGAACAAATACCTAGCTTCTTTTACCCTATAAAAGAAGGGGTAAGGGTCCCATTTGAAAGGGGGAAAATCATAGTAAAGAGACTCTACCCGAATTCGTATTCCCCTTTGCCCAAGATTCTGCAACCATTTTGTGATTTCAATGAAGAAGAGAAGCAAGTGTGTTAGCAGTTGGTGCACAGTAAAAGAGGAGCCCAGGACCAGATTCATGGAGCAGTGGCTGGCTTCATCATTGTAAGTTGCTTTAGTGAAGTTAATAATAAAGAAGTACTTTTCCCATCCCGCCATATGAGGTGTTCATTGTTTATTGCGTACATGTTGATTAAATCTCTAACCCATTAATCTATAGATCAAATCCATGTGGAGTTCTTTGTTTGTCTTTTTTGAATGCAGGTTAGCCTTGGGAGGAGATTTGTAGTCAAAGAGAGACCAAGCGTGAAGAGGGATCGATATCAAATGTCAGAAATAAGGTATGTTCACTTGATCTTCATAATTGTGTATTTTCTTAAGAACAATGGGGATTAGGTCTGGGATGATGGTAAAAAGTAGGAATCTCTAGGTCTTTTCTGCATGCATGATAAAACCCTAAGTGCTAGTCCGTAGGGGGATTTCCCACTCACAACACTTAGGGATTGTTATTGGATAAATCCGTAAGTGCGGACACAAACCAATCTCCCTAGATCCACCTGGATCTAGAACAAAGCATGACATAATATGACTCTTTCCCTAGATTTTAACTATTGAATTAAATAGGAGGCAAGAACAAAGAACATACCTTATGATCGCTTCCTTTGGTCTTTGTTGCTCCCGCTTTGCTCTAGTGCTCTCGTACAGTCAAGACCAAAACAATACAAACCAACCAGAGTGAAGAAAGCACAATCTATTCAACAGTCAATCTATGTATATGATCAATGAGTTATACAATAAAGTGAAATTAGCTTTATGGGAAAGGGACATATTACTGTATCATATTGATGGAAAGTACAGATTACAACTTGAGCCTTGATGTTGCAAACTTCCTTTCGATGGCCCTTGGCTCTGACACACACACTTTCTCACTTGCATGAAGAAGATCAACCACCTTTAATAAACTTGCTGGAGTTCTTAGCTGTTGTAGCATCAGTCCTTCACACAATCTTTCACCAATTCTCCAATGTCTTGCTTAACCTTGTTTGCTTCTAACCTTTTCCATGAGAATACCCTCAATATATAAGAGAGAATGAATTAGTTACTTGGATAAGAATGATCCCAAAATATCAGGAAATCCAGTACTTAGATAACTATTCGAATGCCATCTCATCCTTCTAGAAGATTCCCTTCTAGAAGCTTCGAGAATTCATCTTTTTCCCTTCTTTAGAAAGAGTTCACACCCTAGCATTTCAACACAGTGTGAACTTCTCGCACCCTGGCTTAAGGCAGCGTGCGAGAATCATGCATTCTCGCAGACAAATATACTAGCAGCCTGCGAACAGTCCTCAAAAATGTGATTTCTGGAAAGAGATGAAGCTAACTTTTCTCAGGAGAAAGTTCTAATGAAGAGCCTGAATACACCATCATCAATACATCATCATGACGACCAAAATCATGGGTAACAGGGATACTTGAAGGAACAATTATTCATAGGGAAGATAGAAGGCTTTGTGGTGGGATTTGGTGAGAACTTGTTGTGTGAGATCAAGAAATCAATATATGGGTTAAAAAAATTACCAAGGGAATGATAAAAATGTTTTTATAGGTATGTGCTAGAAAAATGTTTTACTAGAAGTACTCCTAACATGTGTGTTTGTTACAAAGAAGTAATCAATACACTTGTATTTTTGGTCTTATATGTGGATGATAGATTACTAATTGGTGACAATATGTAGTTATAGACACCAAGTTGTTTTTTCTAAGGCATTTGATATATGATCTTGGTGTAGTGAATTATTGTATTGGCATAGAGGAAAAGGGGGATAAAAAAAGAAAAAATATATGTCTTTATCAAAATAATTGCATTGAGAACATCCTTAATACGTTTGGGATGGAGAATTATAAAGTAGTAAAAACACCTTTCTAAGTGGGAGTTAAGTTGTGTACTAAAATGTGTCCTAAAACTCATTAAAGGTGTAGGGTTTCTTATAGACTAGACATAGAACATTATGGTTAATCTAGGAAAAGAACATTTTCTGGTTGTTGAAAGAATATTGGGGTCTTTACAAGGCACCATGGTTTGTGCCTTACATTACCAAGATCATAGTAGTGACATTTTTTATATACATGGGTTTGTTGATGAATATTAGGTTGGAGATGTGGAAAATAAAATGGCCACAAATGTACGTTTATTTACATTGTTTTGAGGAGTATTTTGCTAGATGAGTAAGATGCAATCAATCATTTCCTCTTCTAGTTCACATGAAAAATATGTTGTTGTTACAAAGTCTATTGAACATGAATTTTGGTTATTGATATTATTCAACAATGTTAGTATCAAATAACGTAGTTTATAACTTAATTGTGATAGACAAATTAGTATGGAAATGGCTAATAATCTGAATTACAATTCCAAGAGTAAGCATATTGATATGAATTACCACATTGCGAAAGAAATGTAGGAAGTAGGTGTGATGAAATTGACAAAGTGTGGATGAAAGGTAATACAACAAAAGTGGTAATACAACAAAAGTGTTAACAAGGAAATCAATGGAGAGAAATTTGTTTGTTTAGAGACATGAGTTGCATTTATTCTTGTTCAATGTAATTACCAAGTGAGAGAGTGTTGGAAACAACATGGAAATCACTTTTAACAATGTAACAATAGTTGTAAAAAAATAATGTACATAGAATTTCCAAGCCTTTTCTTTTCACAATGTAATAATAGTTGTAAAAACATAATATACGTAGAATTTCCAAGCCTTTTCCTTTTTTTTAGAAGTTAAAATTTATAAATGAAAAAAAAAATTACTAAAGTGGAAAAGTAATTATCCTTTGAATCATCTTTCCATATATCTTTATGTGACTATTTCAATTTTTTTATTTTCCTATATTTACATTTAAATTAATTATCAAATTTTTTCAAACCTATTTGATATAAATTCATAATATTCACACTTCTCTCTTTGACAATCCTACCCAACACCTTTACTCGTTATTGTAATTTTCTTCAAATCTCGTGATTCTTCTACTTTGATACCAATTGATGTAGCATGAAACCCACTTACCGTATTACATAATGAAAAATACAAAAAAACACATATGAAATGCATAAATGCATCATAATAGACAAAAATTAAACCGACATGAATTATTTATTCAATTCAGGTGGTAAATATCATATTGGAATTAGCTGATAAAGGTAGGAATTTCAAAACGAAACTGCCCTTAAACTTGATGGTTTGGACAATAAACAAAGAATATTGACCGTATTTGATGGGAAAATAACCCACCCCATTGCCAATGCCTTCAACACGAATTGTATGTGGAGCCTCGTTGGCGTATGATTGTTGGCCATTGCAATCATAAATGGTGGTTACAATACTTACTCTTCCTTAACTATTACACAATTTTTTAAAAAAAAGGTTTAGTTTACATTTTTTTAATAAAGGAGATGTGTAACACCTATACAAGTGACATGAAGCCTAAGTGGAAATCAAAATATTAAAAAAGATAATGTAACAAAAATTGAAGTAAAAATTACTAAATATTTATTAATACATATTTATATATACATATAAGTGTAGAATTATTTTTATCTTTAAAATGATTAATAAATGCAAAACAAAAATTAATATGATGATGATGGTTAACATTCACTGAAACTAATATTAGTTTATTGTACCTTAAGAAAGTAAGAGATTACTTGAAATTTTTTTGAATGTTATTTCGATGCTTGAAAAGCATTAAGAGAAGCGTTCCAAGATTACTGTAGTTTTTATGACTTAGAAAGTTAGGAACCTATCGGTATTTTGACAAATATTTTGAAATTGAGATATAATTTGGGTATATGTAGGGCACTCTAGGAGAAAGTGATTTTCACATTCACCTATTGAGTGTCACAAAGGTGACAAATTTTTTCATGCCATGGTATTTTGGGAATTGTCCAATGCCTAGTTTCACTATGCAACTCATGAGAATTAGTTCTTATTTTAGCAATAACGATTCTCTTCCTTCTGCTAGTCAAAATAGAAAGATACTTTTGATATTCAAGATTAGGGTTAACCACCTCCTTATAATATCTTTATTTTTTATTATCCTCTAATTCCTTATTGCACCAAAGAATCTCCTTAAGTTTATCTTGAATGACATTTTTAATATCATCGATATTATGCAAACTAAATTCTTCCTTTCCCCCCCAATGATTTAGCTAAGACTTAGCATCATTATCTCACCCCCTCTTAATCCGTTGGTGATTTTAGCTAGATTTTGAGGCAATTTTTAGGAGCGTTGTGTCATCCATGTTGTTAATCGTGTTCTTGTACATTAAGTACCTAATAATAGTTGTTTTATCAATGGGAGAAATACTCTCTTTTATGAGGAGGATATGATAGGGTGTGTTGCCTTTAATTTTGAGATTATAAGTGATATAATTGTTTGAGATCTATATAAATTTATCCAATATTCTCGAGATATACTACATCCCCAAACATCACATCCATATAAGATAACAAGAGTGACAAGAGTCTCAAAGATGAACTTTTTCTTATCCCATAGCTAAAGGCCCACTAATTTACAATTATTTTCAATCCCATAATAATATTTCCACCCTCTATTGATATTTTTCTCCATGTTATAGTTCCAATTGATCTTGTGATGAATATTGATTCCAAGATACTTGTATGAAGACACTTCCTCCAAGCTATTTTTTTCATACATGTGATTATCATCAATGATCTTTTGGGATTTAATTATCATAACCTTTGTTTTGTTAGTGTTCATTGTCATCTCAGTACTAGATAAAACTTCCTTGAGGATTCTAACTTCTTTATGAGGTCATAGGGATTTCTTACCATAAGAAGAATATCATTGACATATATGAGAAAGATTATGACTATATTAGCAAGAGTTAGCCCAACACAACCTGCAACTTCCTAACAATCTTCTAACTTCTCAATATATTGCCAAAAAGAGTAGGGGACAGAGTACAACCTTTCTTGACTCCAATATTGCAGTCAATTTCTTTCGACCATCCCTTTGTGCTCATAAAATTGGAAATGATGGTCACATTCAACCATATCGAAACAAATCTCAACTCAAAGGAAACTTTTAGCACTTCTAACCTATTCCAAAGGGTAGTCCTAGGAACAATTTCAAAAGCTTTCCTAGAGTCATTGAAGAAACAAAGGAGATTGATTTTATTGTTGCGACACTCCTCTGCAATGATCTTAAGTGTGGCAAGGTATTCCATAGTTGAATCATAACCTCTAAAACTATTCTATCCTTTAGCTCTTTTTCCATGGATTTCTAGCCATGTGCTTATCTTCTTTTCAAAAATATGTCCATATAGCTTGGCTAAAATGGGGTTAATCATAATGGTCCTATAATTGGAGGGATTGTTTTTATCCCAACTTTTAAAAATATGTACAATAAGGCTTTGAATCCATGGTTTGGGGAATCCATACTTGACTGCTAAATCGAGGATCTTGTGTATGTGAGAGATGATAATAGGCACTCAATTTTTTAATAATTCAGCTTGGTAGCCTTCGATGTCCTTAGCTTTCTGGTTTGTGAGTGGTTTAACCCCAAACTTTATGTCTTCTATAGAAAAAACTTCACCCTAGGTAGAAATGTTTGGAATTTTGTCTCGAACATTGTGGGATTCATAAATATTTTTAAGGTAGGAATTTCAATCCTTAAAGGGAATCATACCCATTTGTTTAGTTTTACTAGTCAAAATTTGCCTCCAAAATTTTGTTTGGATCTATTTTGGATAGGTGCAAATGCTTCTCTTGAATTCTATTTATGTAGTGTCTTTTTTTCCTTTTAATTATGACTTTGTATCTATTAATCTTATCAGATTTCAAAGAATCATGAAATGCATCTCTAATGATTTTTCTAACAAGTTTACACATTATCGTACCAAGAATTGGAAATAATATTTACTTTACTAATTTTTATAATTTATATTTATATCGTATTCCATATATATATATATATATATATATAAATTCTCGCAAAATTTAAATATTTAAATATTAATATTTTTTAATTAAAAAATTTGTTTTGTCTAAGACATTTGATATGATCTTGGTGTAGAGAATTATTGTATTGGAATAGAGGAAAAGGGGATAAAAAATGAAAAAATATATGTCTATCAAAATAATTGCATTGAGAAAATCCTTAGTAAGTTTGGGATGGATAATTGTAAAGTAGTACAAACACCTTTCCAAGTGGGAGTTAAGTTGTTTTTTAAAATGTGTCCTAAGACTCATGAGGAAAAGTAATACATAATTAGGCTCACACATATTAGAGGTGTAGGGTTTCTTATAGACTAGACATAGAACATTATGGTTAATTTAGGAAATGAACATTTTCTGGTTGTTGAAAGAATATTGGGGTCTTTACAAGGCACCATGATTTGTGCCTTACATTACCAAGATAATAGTAATGACATTTTTTATATACATGGATTTGTTGATGAATATTAGGTTGGAGATGTGGAAAATAAAATGGCCACACATGTACATTTATTTACATTGTTTTGAGGAGTATTTTGCTAGATGAGTAAGATGCAATCCATCATTTCCTCTTCTAGTTCACATGAAAAATATGTTGTTGTGACAAAATCTATCGAACAAGAATTTTGGTTATTGAGATTATTCAACAATGTTAGTATCAAATAAGGAGTTTATAATTTGATTGTGATAGAAAAATTAGTATTGCAATGATTAATAAGCCGAATTACAATTCCAAGAGTAAGCATATTGATATGATGTACCACATTGTGAAAGAAATGTAGGAAGTAGGTGTGATGAAATTGACAAAGTGTGGATGAAAAGAAATACAACAAAAGTGTTAACAAGGAAACCAATAATCAATGGAGAGAATTTGTTTTAGAGACATGAGCTGCATTCATACTTGTTCAATGTAGTTACCAAGTGAGAGAGTGATGGAAACAACATGGCAATCACTTTTCACAATGTAATAATAGTTGTAACAAAATAATGTACATAAAATTTGCAAGCCTTTTCCTTTCTTTCAGTTGTATAAAATTATAAATGAAAAAAACATGAACAAAGTGGAAAAGTAATTTTCCTTTGAATCATCTTTCCATCAATCTTTATATGACTATTTTATTTTTTATTTTTTTTTATTTTCCTTTATTTACATTTAAATTAATTATCAATTTTTTTCAAACATATTTTGTATAAATTCATAATATTCACACTCTTCTCTTTGACAATCCTACCCAACACCTTCACTTGTTATTGTAATTTTCTTCAAATCTCATGATTCTTCTACTTTGATACCAATTAATGTAGTCATAAAACCCGTTTACCATATTACATAATAAAAAAAACAAAAACACATATACAATGCATAAATGCATCATAATATACAAAAATTAAACCAACATGAATTATTTATTCAATTAAGGTGGTAAATATCATATTGGGATTTGTTTTGAAAGGTCCAACCAAGGTAGGAATTTCAAAACGAAACTGCCCTTAAATTTGATGGGTTGGACAATAAACAAAGAATATTGGCAATATTTGATGGGAAAATCACGCCATTGCCAATTCCTTCAACATGAATTGTATGTGGAGCCTCGTTGACATCTTTCTTTGAATCATATGAATACTTGTGTTGATGGTTGGTCATTGCAATCATAAATAGTGGTTACAATACTTATTTTTAGTTAACTATTACATCAAAATTAAAAAAAAAAATTAGTTCATTTTACATTTTTTTTATAAAGCAGATGTGTAACATCTATACAAGTGGCAATTAGCATAAGTGGAAATCAAAATAATTAAAAGGTAATGTAACGTTAACTATTACACCAAAATAAAAATAAAAAAAATCATTTTACATTTGTTTATAAAGGAGATGTGTAACATCTATACAAGTGGCATGTAGCATAAGTGGAAATCAAAATAATTAAAAGGTAATGTAACGTTAACTATTACACCAAAATTAAAAAAAAAAAAAAATCATTTTACATTTTTTTTTT
>SNQJ01S0027288.1:5850-53993 GCA_010110895.2 Picea sitchensis | reverse complement strand
AAAAAAAAAAAATCATTTTACATTTTTTTTTTATAAAGGAGATGTGTAACTTCTATACAAGTGGCATGTAACATGAGTGGAAATCAAAATAATTAAAAGGTAATGTAACAAAAATTGAAGTACAAAATACCAAATACTGATTAATACATACTATAAGTGCAGATTTGTTTTTATCTTTAAAATGATTAATAAATTCAAAACAAAAAATATTATGATGATGATGATGGTTAACATTCACAAAGACTAATATTGATTTATCGTACCTTAATAAAGTAAGATATTATTTGGAATATTTTAGAATGTTATTTCAATGCTCAAAAAACATTAAGAGAAGTGTTCCAAGATCATTGTAGTTTTTATGACTTAGAAGGTTAGGAACATGTCGGTATATTGACAAATATTTTAAAATTGAGATCTAATTTGGGTATATGTAGGAGAAAGTGATTTTCACCTTCACCCATTGAGTGTCACAAATATGACAAATTTTTTCATGCCATGGTATTTTGGGAATTGTCCAATGCCCAGTTTCACTATGCAACTCATGAGAATTAGTTCTTATTTTAGAAATATCGATTCTCTTCCTTATGCTAGTCAAAATAGAAAGATACTTTTGATATTCAAGATTAGGGTTAACCACCTCCTTATAGTATCTTTATTTTTTGTTATCCTCTAATTCCTTATCGCACCAAAGAATCTCCTTAAGTTTATCTTTAATGAAATTTTTAATATCATCGATATTATGCGAACTAAATTCTTCATTTTTTCCCCAATGATTTAGCTTAGCATCATTATGTCACCCCTTCTTAATCTGCTGCTGATTTTAGCTAGATTTTGAAGTAATTTTTAGGAGCCTTGTGTCATCCATGTTGTTTATATTGTTCTTGTACATTAAGTACCTAATCATTGTTGTGTTATCAATGGAAGAAATTCTCTCTTCTATGAGGATGATATGATAGGGTGTGTTGCCTTTAATTTTGAGATTATAAGTGATACAATTCTTTTTTTTCTACTATATCTTTATCCAAGATTCTCGAGAGATACTACATCCCCGAACGTCACATCCATATAATATACAAGAGTGACAAAAGTATCAAAGATGAACTTTTTCTTATCCCATAGCTAAAGGCCCGCTAATTTACAATTTTTTTCAATCCCATAATAATATTTCCACCCTCCATTTATCTTTTTCTCCATGTTATAGTTCCAATTGATCTTGTGATGAATATTGATTCCAAGATACTTGTATGAAGGCACTTCCTCTAAGCTATTGTTTTCATACATGAGATTATCATCGATGAGCTTTTGGGATTTAATTACCATAACCTTTGTTTTGTTAGTGTTCATTGTCATCCCGGTACTAGATAAATAGACCTTGAGGTTTCTAAGTTTCTTTCTAAGGTCATAGGGATTTCTTACCATAAGAAGAATATCATTGACATATATGAGAAAGATGATGACTATACTAGCAAGAGTTAGTCCAACACAACCCACACCTTCCTAACAATCTTCTAACTTGTCAATGTATTGCCAAAAAGAGAAGGGGATATAGTACAACATTTCTTGACTCCAATATTCCAGTCAATTTCTTTCGACCATCCCTCCGTGCTCATAAACTTGGAAATGATGGCCACATACAACCATATCGAAACAAATCTCAACTCAAAGGGAACTTTTAGCGTTTCTAACCTAGTCCAAAGGGTAGTCCTAGGAACAATTTCAAAAGCTTTCCTAAAGTCATCGAAGAAACAAAGGATATTGATTTTATTGTTGCGACACTCCTCTGCAACGATATTAAGTGTGACAGGGTGTTCCATAGTTGAATCATAACCTCTAAAACTGGTCTGTCCTTTAGCTCTTTTTCCATGGATTTCTAGCCATGTGCTTATCTTCTTTTCCAAAATATGTCAATATAGCTTGGCTAAAATGGGGTTAATCATACTGGTCCTATAATTGGAGGGGTTTCTTTATCCCAAATTTTAAAAATAGGTACAATAAGGCTTTGAATCCATGGTTTGGGGAAGCCCTACTTCAATCTTGTGTATGTGAGAGATGAGAATAGGCCCTCGAATTTTTAATATTTCATCTTGGTAGCCTTCGATGTCCTTAGCTTTCTGGTTTGTGAGTGGTTTAACCCCAAACTTTATGTCGTCTATAGAAAAAACTTCATCCTAGGTAGAAATGTTTGGAATTTCATCTCGAACATTATGGGATTCATAAATCTTTTTAAGGTAGGAATTTCAATCCTTAAAGGTAATCATACCCATTTCTTTAGTTTTAATCGTCAATGCTCCATACCCATTTAAAGGGAATCATACCCATTTCAATCCTCCAAAATTTGTTTGGATCTATTTTGGATAGGTGCAAATGCTTCTCTTGATTTCTATTTATATAGTATTTTTTTTTCCTTTTAATTATAACTTTGTATTTATTAATCTTATCAAATTTCAAAGTATCATGAAATGCATCCCTAATAACTTTTTTAACAAGTTTACACATTATCATACCAATAGTTAGAAATAATATTTATATGTTATAATTTATATATATATATATATATATGAATGATTATAACATAGAATTATATTTAAATTCTTTCAAAATTTATTAATAATAAATATTTAATATTAATATTTTTTAATTAAAAAAAAGGTTGTTTTACACCAGCTTATTGTTTCATCCATGAGAAGCCAAAACTTTTATAAAAAACACTTTATATCATTCAAGATAACTTACACTCTATTTCATTTCACTTTCATGACAATGAAAAACTGGAACTTCTGAAAACAAATTCTAAATATTTTCTGAGCTTCACATGGCACATACCAAAAAAACAAAGGACGAACTCTATTTGTTTTCTTTATCTTAAACTTTGGAAAAGAGATTCTTCTCTTTTATTAATTACCTTCACAGGTCACTTCAGGCTCTGAAAGGACCAAGAAATGGAATAATGGCAGGTCACTTCAAATTTCTTAGCTTCGAAGATTACCGTATGGATAATTGACTGCAAACACTATGAAGAGTTGGCGCGTTGCAATACTTTTTCGATGGGTTCTATTACTTTATTCTTTATTGGGTCGTATTACTTTATTCTTTTATGGGTGGTGTGTGGTATTATAGATTCTTTAATCTGTCATCAAAGATTATTGCTACCGGCGAACCCGGCTCAGGGCAGTCCAGTCCAGTGGCTTCAGAAGCACTACAATGACAAACAATCCCTTCTGGTATTTCTTTAGTGCACTGTTCACTTTCAAAGTAAATTAATGTTTCTATTTTTTTTCACAGTAGATGTTAATGCTGAAGGCTACGTCCCTATATTTTGGTCATGCAGGTTTGTATCATTCACAGTAATATGTTCAATGCACTCTCCAGTAAATTTGTTGTCATTTAAGTAACTGAAAAGCTTCTGCCATATGCAGACTGAGTTGAAAATCCGTTCTTAGTTTGCCTGGACTACTGCGGAGCATAAGGAAGAAGGAAGCTTAACGAAACAAAGGTGGGCAACTTTACATTTACATTATTGTCATCGTTATGTTTTTGCTTCTGCAACGGCTATATCTTTGAGTTTTGGGTGTTTTCTCTCTCACTCTTTCTCTCATATATATATTAAATGAATTCTTAGAAAATACGTTACTTCTCAAAAATTCAGACATAACTATGATTTTTTTAATGTAAAAAACTCGCTCAGATCTGAATTTTTCTGAAAAAACCTCAATTGGTATGTTGCGACTATGATTTTTCAATGTAAAAAACTCGCTCAGATCTGAATTTTTCTGAAGAAACCTCAATTGGTATGTTGCGACTATGATTTTTCAATGTAAAAAACTCGCTCAGATCTGAATTTTTCTGAAGAAACCTCAATTGGTATGTTGCGACTATGATTTTTCAATGTAAAAAACTCGCTCAGATCTGAATTTTTCTGAAGAAACGTCAATTGCTTGCGCCAACCATATGAATCTTGCAGTAGCAAGATTTTCATACCAAACAGGCCACCGTACATTTTCAAAATGACTTTTTTCTCTTTTAATTAAACATTATTATATAAAGCGGAGAGTTATTAACCATAAAGCTTTTTTAATTTTATTGATTTGCTGTTCTAATTTTTACATGAAAATAAAGAAGATATGTTTCACTGAACAATATATTAACTCTCTATTATAATACAATAGAGAGTAATTAAAAACTCTACATTTCGGATACAACATCAAATTATTTCCATCTTACACACTACGTAATGTGGTATACTGGTCGTACTTTGCCGAGTATCTAAAATATATCTTAAATTCGAACTTACTTTGCTGTACAAACTACTTTCCCTTGCCTTTTATATATATATATATATATATATATATATATATATATCAAATGAGTCTTAAACACAACAACCTTGTTGATTAACTCCAGCAAAGCTAATTGTAGTTCAGTCAAAATTGTTAGTTGGATTTATAAATTTGAGTGTTTAAATTTGTAAAATTTAGAATTCCCATAAATTTTATTAAGAAAAATATAAAAACTTCTAACATTTAAAATCATTAAAATGTATTTAGCATGAAAATCATCTTTTGACCAAACCAATTGCAAATTTACAATTATAAATATTAAATTATTTTAAATGTTTCAATAATTTACATCATTCTAGGGAAACTTAGAAAACTATCTTAACATTTTGTTTCTAAGGATGACTCATGAAGTGCCAACTTTTCATACAGTCACATACACTTTACGAACTTAGTAACTATCTTACATGTACTCCCCTCCCATGATAACAAAAAATGTAGAATGGATGTCCTCCATTTTATTCCTTGGATCCGTCCCCTTCACAACAAGGCATATTCCATACTTCATTCTTCTCATTGGCCTTGTGTTTAACACTAACTTTTCCCCTCTCGTGTCATTGTGATAGATTTCATGAGATCGAATTTTTTTAACTTTGTAACATAGTCTTCAATGTGGGTCCCATTATTACTAAAAATGACTAATACAACAATTAATTAAAAACATAAATGTCATTAATTTAAACATGCACACAAGCATTAAACACATCCAATACGATTCAATCGCATAAGAACACAAGTTCAAATAGAACCTTTACCCATCGTAGGTAATAATAAATATGATAAAACTCAGAATTAAGTGGAAATAACTTAAACTCAACATTCAATAGAAATAAACATAATGAATATGAACACTTATCTTATTAACAAAAAAATATGTAACATAGTCTTCAATGTGGGTCCCATTATTACTAAAAATGACTAATACAACAATTAATTAAAAACATAAATGTCATTAATTTAAACATGCACACAAGCATTAAACACATCCAATACGATTCAATCGCATAAGAACACAAGTTCAAATAGAACCTTTACCCATCGTAGGTAATAATAAATATGATAAAACTCAGAATTAAGTGGAAATAACTTAAACTCAACATTCAATAGAAATAAACATAATGAATATGAACACTTATCTTATTAACAAAAAAATAACTTAATGTAAAGGACGAATGTTCCACCCAACCATAGTCTTGTTGCTCTAGTTCTCAACAACAAGCCACCCCTAAGATGGGGCTATGAATCAATAAGAAACAATGGTTCCTAAATATGGCTACTATCTTCTCACAACAAGTTAATTCCTACAACCATTCCAATCCACCAACTCTCTTCCCCCTCATCCAAAGAAATGGGATCACCTTCTCTGCCACATAGTCCCTAAGGCTATCTTATTTCCC
This sequence comes from Picea sitchensis, assembly GCA_010110895.2. Taxonomy (NCBI): domain Eukaryota; kingdom Viridiplantae; phylum Streptophyta; class Pinopsida; order Pinales; family Pinaceae; genus Picea; species Picea sitchensis. The sequence goes on along the minus strand of SNQJ01S0027288.1, from coordinate 48,262 downwards.
TCCAGGACTCTAGCATAGGTTGGACATGAAATATCTTTGTTGGGGACTCTAGGAATCTATGGTGCAACATGAATTTTCACAAAAACAAATTACTTGCTCCTTTTACAATTTCTTGAAGAGAATATTACTCACAGTCCTACAACCTATCTTCCATGAAATTATAGCTCCAACAAGTTGATACATGCCCACTATGGCTACCTTCAAACTTACACACTCAAAACTCTCTTGTTGTCCAAAAATGTGCATGTCAAAAACTTCTCTCATTTTCCATACACATTTCCTTTTCTCCCATGGATGTTAACTCTCATAATTCCCAAGGTTGATTGTACTCAAACCCATGCTCTCAATAACTCTATGAGGTGACTTCACACACCAACCTTCTTACATGTATTGAATGATTAGGGCTTGGAAACACTCAAAAGTAAATGGAAGGTTCATGGTAAAGATAATTTAGAAATATGGTTTGTGTTTAATAGACATGAGTAACCCCCTCCCCGCCCCCTTTTGTGGAAAATAAGCCCCCAAGTCTTTGTTTGTGTTTGTTTGCAGCTGATGATACATTTTATTTATTATTTTTAATATACATCATTTACATATTATATTGTTGGGCCAATGGCCATATATTATATTTACATTATACATCACTAAATCAGGGATTAAAAGATGGGATATTACATTCCCGCCCCCCTTCAATTTTCAGTATCCTCATTTCACATCGCCATAAAATATTACATATTCCCTTACATAAAGTTTTACGTCAAAATACTTGATAATTCCACAACTTAATGACTCACACAAAAAATGCAACCAACAACTCTTGTTTCCCTCAACCCACACTACCCAAGGAATGGGAGTTGGCATTGGTAGGACATGAAGTTTGATAGTTGTGGATCTAGGAACTTCATCTTCTAAAATGGAGTGTTTGTACACTTATATACAAATATACATTAATATTTCTTCAAAATTTTGAAAAAAGCATTGGTACTCCTCTCTCATGGCCTCCTCGTGCTCCCACGTGGCATATTTAGGACCATAGTAGGTCCATTGGAATGTTACTAGGTTGACGGATTTGTTCTTGATCACTTTGAATTTATAGTGTAGAATGTGCACTGGATTGGCCCAAAATTCCTCTTTGTGTTCCACTTGGGTCACAGTCCAATCAATCACATGGTTATGATTATGTACATACTTCTTTAATAAAGACACATGGAACACATTATGAATTTTCATGGATGCAGGTAATGAAATAATGTATGCAACTGGGCATATCCTTTCTAGGGATTTAGATGGCCCATAGTATCTCACTGCCAACTATGGGAAACTTTCGAATATCAATGAGCTCCTCTTGGATTTAAATTTTAAAAAGAAATTCTCTCCCAATTTTAGTCCCTATGTGTTCTTCTTTTATATACATAACTCTTTTTCCTATCATATGCAACATTAAAATTATTCTTGATCTTTACCATCCACACTTCCATTTCCCTTAGTAATTCTATCCCAATAATGACTCTATCTCCTAGGTTATCCCAACTCACTTGTGTGTTGGATTTTCTTCCATACAAGGCTTCAAACAAGATCATCTTCAATGATTTTTGATACCCATTGTTGTAAGAAAATTAAAGTAAATGAATATATTCCTCCCACCTATAATACTTGTCCATTACATACACTTTCAACATATCTTCAATTATCTGGTTAATCCTCTCTGTTTTCCCATTTGAGTTTGGGTGGTATGTTGTATTGAAATTGAAATTGATCCCAAACCCCTTAAACTATCCCTTCCAAAAATTGGAAGTGAACTTGGGATTTCTTTCTGAAACTATTTCCTTAGGCACACCATATAGCCGAGCTATTTCTTTCATGTAAGTATCTGCAATAATATCTTCCTTGTGAGTTATTTTAACTGAAAATAAATGTACAACCTTTGCAAGTTTTTCGATCACTACCATGATGGAGTCATGATTCCTTGTTGTCATGGCAATCTTGGTAATAAAATATATAGTAGCCACTTTCCATTTCCATTTGGGAATGGGAAATGGTTGTAGAAATCCTCTGGGATGTTTGTTCTCAGCCTTTACGTTCTGTCATTCTATGCATCTAGCTATGTAACCATATAAATCTCTTTTCATAGCGAGACAAAAATATTGGCCTCTTATAGTTACAATAATTTGTTGGTACCCTTGGTGTCGACTATATGGTACATTGTGCATCTCTTTCAAAACTAAATTTCTCAATTCTTGAGAATTGGGAACATAAATTCTATTCATGAACAAGATGATTCCATCCTCTTATATATTGTAATTTTTCTATTTATGTTGTGCACTTTTCTATTGTAAATCTTCTTTAACTTGCACTTAATGTTGGTCAACTATTATATCCTCTAAAATTCTATCTTTTAAATCTATCTTGCACATACTAATGGTTTTAGCATGGATTTCATGCACCCTTATGTTGAGTGCATTAACCACTGTATTCTATTTTTCCTTGATGTTATTGATGTCAAAGTCATATTTGCTGAGAAATTACAACCATCTAGTTTGTCTAGCATTTAGTGTTGGTTGTTCAAACAAGTATTTCAAAACTCTATGACCTATCCACAATTTGATTTTTCTCCCCATGAGATAATTTCTCCACATTTTTAAGGTGCATACTATGGATACCAACTCTAAGTCATGTGTATCATAATTTATTTCATTCTCCTTCAACTTTCTTGACTCATAACAAACTACATGTATATTTTGGGTAAGGACTCCACCAATCCCTTCCTTGCATGCATCTATGCACACAACAAAATCCTCATATGGATCTACAACCTTTAAAATAGGTGCATTGGTTAATAAATCCTTCAAGTGATAGAAAATTTCTTCACACTTGATATTCCATTCAAATTGTATTACATTCTTTTGTAAGGATGTTATTGGGTGTGAAATATTGGGGAAACCCACAATGAATCTCCTGTAGTAACTATCCAAACTCATAAATGATCTAACCTTCAAAATATTTGTTGGAACTAGCTAACTCTTGATTGATTCAATCTTTTTTAGATCCACTGTTATGTGATTTGTTGAAACAACGTGGCCCAAATAATGAATCTTCTTTTGATAAAAAGTGCACTTGCTCAACTTGACATACAATTGGTTCTCTCTTAACACATGTAGCACCATTCTCAAATGTTGTTCATGTTCTTCCTCTATCTTGGAATATACAAGAATATCATCCAAGAAAACAATAACAAATTTATCCAAGTAATCTTTGAACAAGTCATTCATTATACACATGAAAGTAGTTGGCACATTTGTCAACCCAAATGACACCACTACAAACTCATAATGTCCATACATTTTCTAAAAGGACATATTGATAGTAGTGCCATAAAATATTACATATTCCCTTACATAAATTTTTACGTTAAAATACTTGATAATTCCACAACTTAATGACTCACACAAAAAATGCAACCAACAACTCTTGTTTCCCTCAACCCACACTACCCAAGGAATGGGAGTTGGCATTGGTAGGACATGAAGTTTGATAGTTGTGGATCTAGGAACTTCATCTTCTAAAATGGAGTGTTTGTACACTTATATGCAAATATACATTAATATTTCTTCAAAATTTAAAAAAAAACATTGGTACTCCTCTCTCATGGCCTCCTCGTGCTCCCACGTGGCATATTTAGGACCATAGTAGGTCCATTGGAATGTTACTAGGTTGACGGATTTGTTCTTGATCACTTTGAATTTATAATGTATAATGTGCACTGGATTGACCCAAAATTCCCCTTTGTGTTCCACTTGGGTCACAATCCAATCAATCACATGGTTAGGATTATGTACATACTTCTAAAATAAAGACACATGGAACACATTATGAATTTTCATGGACGCAGGTAATGAAATAATGTATGCAACTGGGCATATCCTTTCTAGGGATTTAGATGGCCCATAGTATCTCACTACCAACTATGGGAAACTTTCGAATTTCAATGAGCTCCTCTTGGATTTAAATTTTAAAAAGAATTTCTCTCCCAATTTTAGTCCCTATGTGTTCTTCTTTTATATACATAACTCTTTTTCCTATCATATGCAACATTAAAATTATTCTTGATCTTTACCATCCACACTTCCATTTCCCTTAATAATTCTATCCCAATARTAACTCTATCTACTAGGTTATCCCAACTCACTTGTGTGTTGGATTTTCTTCCATACAAGGCTTCAAACAAGATCATCTTCAATGATTTTTGATACCCATTGTTGTAAGAAAATTAAAGTAAATGAATATATTCCTGCCACCTATAATACTTGTCCATTACATACACTTTCAACATATCTTCAATTATCTAGTTAATCCTCTCTGTTTTCCCATTTGAGTTTGGGTGGTATGTTGTATTGAAATTGAAATTGATCCCAAATCCCTTAAACTATGCCTTCCAAAATTTGGAAGTGAACTTGGGATTTCTTTCTGAAATTATTTCCTTAGGCACAACATATAGCCGAGCTATCTCTTTCATGCAAGTATCTGCAATAATATCTTCCTTGTGAGTTATTTTAATTGAAAATAAATGTACAACCTTTGCAAGTTTTTCGATCACTACAATGATGGAGTCATGATTCCTTGTTGTCATGGAAATCTTGGTTATAAAATATATAGTAGCCACTTTCCATTTCCATTTGGGAATGGGAAATGGTTATAGAAATCCTCTGGGATGTTTGTTCTTAGCCTTTACGTTCTGTCATTCTATGCATCTAGCTATGTAACCATATAAATCTCTTTTCATAGAGAGACAAAAATATTGGCCTCTTATAGCTACAATAATTTGTTGGTACCCTTGGTGTTGACTATATGGTACATTTTTCATCTCTTTCAAAACTAAATTTCTCAATTCTTGAGAATTGGGAACATAAATTATATTCATGAACAAGATGATTCCATCCTCTTATAGATTGTAATTTTTCTATTTCTGTTGTGCACTTTTCTATTGTAAATCTTCTTTAACTTGCACTTAATGTTGGTCAACTATTATATCCTCTAAAATTCTATCTTTTAAATCTATCTTGCACATACTAATGGTTTTAGCATGGATTTCATGCACCCTTATGTTGAGTGCATTAACCACTGTATTCTATTTTTCCTTGATGTTATTGATATCAAAGCCATATTTGCTGAGAAATTACAACCATCTAGTTTGTCTAGCATTTAGTGTTGGTTGTTCAAACAAGTATTTCAAAACTCTATGACCTACCCACAATTTGATTTTTCTCCCCATGAGATAATTTCTCCACATTTTTAAGGTGCATACTATGGATACCAACTCTAAGTCATGTGTATCATAATTTATTTCATTCTCCTTCAACTTTCTTGACTCATAACAAACTACATGTCTATTTTGGGTAAGGACTCCACCAATCCCTTCCTTGCATGCATCTATGCACACAACAAAATCCTCATATGGATCTACAACCTTTAAAATAGGTGCATTGGTTAATAAATCCTTCAAGTGATAGAAAATTTCTTCACACTTGGTATTCCATTCAAATTTTATTACATTCTTTTGTAAGGATGTTATTGGGTGTGAAATATTGGGGAAACCCACAATTAATCTCCTGTAGTAACTATCCAAACCCATAAATGATCTAACCTTCAAAATATTTGTTGGAACTAGCTAACTCTTGATTGATTCAATCTTTTTTAGATCCACTGTTATGTGATTTGTTGAAACAATGTGGCCCAAATAATGAATCTTCTTTTGATAAAAAGTGCACTTGCTCAACTTGACATACAATTGGTTCTCTCTTAACACATGTAGCACCATTCTCAAATGTTGTTCATGTTCTTCCTCTATCTTGGAATATACAAGAATATCATCCAAGAAAACAATAACAAACTTATCCAAGTAATCTTTGAACAAGTCATTCATTAGACACATGAAAGTAGTTGGCACATTTGTCAACCCAAATGACACCACTACAAACTCATAATGTCCATACATTTTCTAAAAGGACATATTGATAGTATCATCTTATCTAATCCTTGATGATAACATGATATCAAGTCAATATTGGAAAACATATTCTCTCCTTTCAGCTGATCGAAAAGGTCATCGATCCATGGTAAATGGTACCTATTTAAAATAACCTTATTCAATTGTCTAAAGTAAATACAAAGCCTCAAAGTTCCATTATTTTTCTTCACAAAAATAAACGAGGCACTCCAAGAAGAAATGGTTGGGTGTATGTACCCCTTCTTCAACAATTCTTCTAGCTACATCTACAATTATTTTAGTTTAGGTGTGTTCATTCTGTAGGGATTTTGGACACTAGGGAAGCTCTTGGCATCAATACAATAGAGAAATCAATGTCTCTCTTTATCTCCATAATTCCCCAAATATGTCCTCATATTCCTTCAAGACTAGATAATCTTCAAGCCTTGGCTCATTATCCTTTGTTGGATCTTCCATATGGGTTGCATATATATATTTAAAACTATTTTCTAAAAATCCTTTTTAGCTACAATGTTGAAATCTCTCTAACAAATAGAGGTCGTGGAATACCTTGATCTATCCTTGAATTTCCTTTTTCATGAAGGCATGCAATTTTTTTTTATATACAAATATAGGACACCATGATTTTTTTCCATCTAATCCATATCAATGAAGAAATCACATGACCCAAGTTTTATGATTTTCAAATATACCTTAGTGTTGACTCCATTCATTTTGACTAGGAAATCTATGACAAGTTCATTGATTTTGCTCTTGGTTCCAGTAGCTAACTGAACTAACCAAGAATTTTCATGCTTACGTTTATTCAATTTAATTCTTTCAACTATATTTGGATCTATATAGCTATGAATATCTCCATAATTAATCAAAATAGCTATGGGATGATTATTAAACTTACCTTCTACCTCGATCATGTGGGATTAACAATCTTCTTTTCTATTGTCCAAGGATGCATAAGTCCTTGTCATGCTTCTTCTCATGTCCTCCACCATATACTCCTTCTTTATGTTATGCATAGTCATCATTCTATTTCCCTAGTGAGGAATATATTTATACATTTGGTCCCGTTCACATCCGCAACAGTTTATGTGATGTTTTCTTGGCCTATTCCCTAAGGAATCTGTTATTTTAGCTTCAACTTGTGTTGGATAGCCATGCCAATATGCTTGAGATTTATTCTTTATGAAATGTGGCTTGAATAATTTATTCCTTTGATCCATATTACCTTTCTTCTTATAATCCCAAGACTTTTGGAAATATGTCCTTTCTTTGTTATCCTCATACAAATATATACCTTTTCTTATGGATTCTTCTAAATTCTTGGGATCATTAAAATGAATTTTATCAAAGTACAAATGATCTAGATTTATGAGTTTAAAAAAATGAATAACAGTTTGAATACAATAAGACAAAGATACGGAGAACAACAAGAGGTATCCAATGAACAATAAATTCTATTGAATAAATAAAATGTGATGAAACTGTAAAACTGCAGAACTGAAAACAACTTGCTTAAATGGAGCTATCTCTAAGAAGAGATGTGGATGATATGTGCATTCGTCTAAGTAGAATCATTACAATGAGGCTCCAGAGTAATTTTTAACATTACTCATGAATTCCAAAACCCTAGAAATCCAAAAAAATAACCCTAGGAGATGAAACGCCAAAAGTTATGTGGGCCTCGATGGGTAAGTTGGTACCTCAACTTCCTAGGGTTGTAAATTTTGCATACGACCTTTGTTTTAGGCATGTGATAGCCCGTTGGAAAGGTATTTTCGATAAATACAGATTATTCCATCAAAATTTGACTTCGTCTACAGTTTGATTATGGAAAGCCAAAATAACATTGTTTAGGGCCCCAAAACGACCCTAGAAGTACAAAAAGATGTATTGACATGAAAATTTCTAAAATAATCTAGTTGGAATAGGTGGTAGTCCACCAATATTCACTTGGATGTTGTGTAGGGCTTCAGGGTAGCCCCAAAAGTGTGGAACCCTTAATTAAAGGGAAATGCCATCATTACAGAGAAACATGTTAAACTAAAAATTGTCAAGAGGAGCTAGTTGGAATAGGTGGGTGGCCACCAATATCCACCTGGATCATTCCTCCCCCATTAGAAAGCAATGGTATCCATTTCATTAAGTTCCCCCAGCAAGTGAGGAATTTTTTATTTTATTTGGCCCCCAGTGAGCCACTTGCCTTGGTGCAGGAGTTTCCCTGCATTGACAACCCGATAAAGTTGGATCCTCTGTTGGCGAGTTCCCTTGACCTGTGTGCCCACTATCTGATCAGTGGATTCATGTTCCCTACAATCAGGGTTGAGCTATGTTGGTTTCATATGTTCAACGATCTCCAAGGTGTCCAATAATGGTGGAAAATATGGCCGAAGGAGGTGCACATTGAACACTAGGTGTAATCCAAGGAAGGGGGCAGTGTTGAGGAACCTATTTTCCTGATTTGAGATGATGGTCTATTGTATCCCAAAATGGACCCACGCCGGTTTGAAGAAGAGCTTGGTAGTATTTTCTATTGTGATGCTCTTTTTGCATGATTTGAGAATGGTTGTCTTCTAAAACCAATCAACCACCACAAATACAAAATCATTGCTTTGCTTGGTGGACGAAAGGATAGACATGTATCCATCGAGATGGATTCCAAGGCGTATTGGGAGAATGAAGAGGGGTGCATAAGCCTTGATTCTTGATGGTTGTCTTGGAAATAACACATGAATTGCAAGATCTTATATACTTGCTGACGTCTTGTCGAATTTGTGGCCAATAAAAATGTTTCTGTAGAACGACCACATTTTTCTCAATGCCAAACTGTAGTGAGCCTCACAAATAAGCTTTGAACTCTTTCTTGCAGGAACACAAAGGTGGATCACATGGCATAACATCCCATCCTGAATGTGAAAATCAGTGACATTCACGCATGTTCCCAAGAGTTGATAGGTGGTGGAAAATTCAATATCACGCTGATATATTTGGGGCCACTTAGATGCCTCATTCCCATAGGAATTGAGAATGGTGGTGAGTGAAAAAATGGGAGGTCAAATGAGGTAGTTAGTGACACGATTTGTGCTCCTTGTCTTATATTTGATGTTGAGATGGCACTACTATAGGTATATGGACCACTTTTTGATGGCGATCATCCTGCAACTTCTCTGGTGTCTGCATGAACTGCAGATGCTTGTGATGAGTGTGGATGATTGTCTCCTTTCGTAGAATTTATTTTTTCCATTGACGACAGGCTTGCACAATGGAATACATTTCCTTGTCATAGGTGGGGTATTTACAAATGGTATCTAAGAGTGTATCACTATGGTATCCTACTGGATGATCGTGTTGAGTGAGAAAAACACCTACAACATAGTCAGATGCATCATTCTCAATCTTGAACAGTTGTTGTAGATCGAGTAAGAAGAGTATTGGAGCTGAGCACAAGTGATGCTTCAGATCATCAAATGATTGTTGTTGTTCCTTACCCCATGCGAACCTTACCTTGACACCGACCTTGGTCACTTGTATGAGGCCCCATGCAATATGGGAGAATCCCAACATGAGTCGTTGGTAGAAGTTGGGAAGTCCCAAGAAGCTACAAAGCTGAGTTAGTGTGGTTGGGACTGGCTAGTCATGGATGACTTGGATATTAGTTGGATCCACATGTACCCCATGCTCATTAATGATGTAGCCTAAGTATTGGACCCTGTTCATTCCAAAGGAGCATCTTTCGAGGTTGGCATATATCTTGTGCTTCCGCAGAGTGATCAAAACCTATTGAATATGCTTCATGTGCTACTCCCAAGTTCTATTGAAGATGAGGATGTCATCCATATATACCACCACAAAAGAGTTGGTGAAGGGTATCAGTACATCATCCATAAACCTCATAAAAGTTGTTTGTGCATTTATTAAGCCAAAGGGCATGACCAACCATTCAAAGAGACCTTCTTTATATTTGAAAGTTGTCTTCCATACATCATTTGGTTCGATGGGAACCTGGTGGTAGCCATACTTTAGTTCAATATTGGTAAAAAAAAATTCCCTCTTGATTTTCTCAATAAGATCATCAATTCAGTGAATCGAGTACCGATTCCTGACCATGATTTTGTTTAATTCTCTATAATCAATGCAGAGCCTCTAGGTCTCATCTTTCTTCTGCACCAGTACAATCAAGCTTCTGTAAGGGGAGGAGTTGGGTTGGATGTGCCCCTTTTGGAGAATCTCTTAGATATAACGCTTGATTTCATCATTTTCCATCAGAGAGCGATGATAGAATGGTCCATTATGAAGAGGTGCATCGGGGCTTAGATCAATTTGATGCTTGACTTGGCAGTGCGTTGAGACCCCGGTGGGTGAGGAGAGGATGTCTCTATACTCTTCCACAATCCTATCCACTTTCTTCTACTACAAAGAGAGGCTATGCATATAGGTCATGAATGTGGAAGCGATATTATGCTTAATGTGATCATGGATCACAAAGAATATGAACTTCCTGGTCTGTGAAATGACCTTACTACATTTCTTAGCAGAGATTAAATAAATAGCGGTAGGCGATGATACCTTTGGTATCCTATACAATTTTCTACCCAAAGTAATAATAACGTTGAGGGGTCTAGACTCATACACATCATGTCACTTCCAAAAATATGGCCTAAAAGAACATCAAAAAATTCAAGGGGAGAAATATCACAAAATACCTCGTATTTGAAGGGCTTGATTTTGTAGGGAAGATGACACTGTTGGATGACGTAGATATCTCTTCCTTGGTGAAGCCAACTAATGGTGTAGGGTTTTGGGTGTGGTGTCATCAACAGTTCAATATGCTTGATGAACTTTGTTGATATAAGGTTCTTCTGACTGTCCCTATCAACAATTAAATGAAGTGGATCCCCCTTTACCCACATTTGTGAGTGAAAGAGTTGTTCCCTTACTCTGGTTCTTCTTGTTCGCTTGGATGGAATTTCGTTGTAGAGATAGTGGCACTATGTTCGACATCAATAATTTGATTCCCTCCTTATGGATTTGATTCAGAGTTAGAATCTTCTTCTGACTCAGAAGATTTCATCTCGACCACTAGTGACTGCTTGGAGCAACATTCTTCGGTGTTGTGCTAAGGGATTTTATGGTATTCACACCTCTTTACCATGTCCTTCTTCGACTTCTCATTACCCTTCTTGGGTTGTGGCTTTGATTGGTTGTCTTGAGAGTGGCCATATTTGATCTATGCCTTGTTTTGTGGGTTGGACCCACATTTTCCCTGCTTCATATGTGAGGAGTTTGTAGATCCAAAATCTCGCCTCTTCTCCTTAAATGTTTTCTCAATCTTGACAACATATCTATAAGTCGCACCTAATGATGCGATGTCTAGAAAATCCATTTATTTTTTAATGTATCTATGTAGACAACCATGTTATTTGAGCACCATATGTCATCCATATTATTTGATACCCAACTTGGTGCGTAGGGTATGGAAAATATTGGTGAAATCTGGTACTGTCTGGTCCCTTTCCTGATGCAACGTGGTCCATCTTGTGTACTGGTCCTCGTAGCTTCCAACAGGGTAGTATTGTTCTTTAATGAAATCCATGAAGGAATCCCATGTTGGTGTCATAAAAAATATTGCAGATTCCTCTGTGTCTCTTTGATCAGAGCAAGTATCCCACCAGTCCTTAACATGGGGGACGACCTTGAGGAGTGCAAAAGTAATCTTTTCCCTATCAAAAAAATTGTGGACTGAAAAAAACCCTTCGAGAAGATTCAACCATTTATCTACAACAATCGCATCTATCGTTCCTTCAAATAATGGAATATCAAAATTTACTTGTACCTTGAAGGGGGTTTCATGGCCACTTGATGAAGATGTGTCTCCTATGGGAGGTCGTTGAAGGATCTATGCAAAGTTGTCCATCATTTCGTTCCTTTGTCGCGGAAGGGATTCCTCGAGCAATAGTTTAAAAGGATATCCTTCTCCATCATCTTTATTCTCTTCCCCCATGAGTTGTTGTCGATCTTGGCACGACCAATCTTGCAAAGGCTCGACTGGTTCGAGTCCCAAGTTCTTGTACCCGGATATTGTCGAGGACATGCAAAAAGAAAAACAAATGAAGATCAGACCGCTCTGATACCACTGATATGGACTTATGAGTGGAATGAAACAAATAATATATTGAATACAATAACAAAAAGATACAGAGAACAATGATAGGTATCCAATTAACAATAAATTCTATTGATTAAATAAAATAGGATGAAACTATAAAACAGTAGAACTAAAAACAACTTGCTTGAATGGTGGTAGCTATCTCTGAGAAGAGATGTGGGTGCTACGCACATTAGTCTGAGAAGAATAATTACAATGAGGCTCCAGAGGCCTTTTTAACATTACTCATGAATTCCAAAACCCTATACATCCAAAAACCTAACCCTAGGAGATGCAACGTCAAAAGTTATGTGGGCCCCGATGGATAAGTTGGTACCTCAACTTCAAGGGGTCGTAAATTTTTCATATGATCTCCATTTTAGGAATCTGATAGTCTGTTGGAAAGGTCTTTTAGAGAACTACACATTATGTCATGAAAATTTGACTTTGTCTACAATTTGACTATAGCAAGCCAAACAAACATTGTTTAGGGCCCAAAAATGACCCTAGAAGTACAAAAAGATGTAATGACATGAAAAATTCCAAAATAATCCATTTGAGATAGGTGGGAGGCCACCAATATACACCTGGATTTTGTGTAGGTATTGAGGATAGCCCCATAAGTGCATAACCCACAATTACAAATAAATTTCATCATTACAGAGAAACGTACTGAACTAAAAACTATCAAGAAGAGAGATTTGGAATAGGTGGGTGGCCACCAATATCAACCTGGATCAGCAAAGAAGGTATCCCACTAAAAAATATTTTTATTTGTAACTTATTATTATTTATGAATCCAACATACCTCAACAATTCAAGGAATCTCCTCTCTTTCTCATACATTATCACGCTTCCAAGATTGAGTTGAAATAACTGTTGCATTTTCTTGTCATAATACTTCTCTGAAAAGTATTTATTCTAAAAACAATCTTTCAACTCCCTCCATGAGATCCTCTTATCATCAATGTGCTTAAGCTACTTGAGCTGATCCCACCACATAGATTCTTTCCTTGAATATGGTATATTGCAATTCTTGCTTCTACATTTGATGAATAATCGTGAAACTGGAAATATTTCCTCATGTCAAACAACCAAGATTCAACATCTTCTCCCCTCCAATGCTCTCGATAAAATGGCAGTGGCTTGAGCTTCCGAATATCTCCTTACAATATATATGACTCATGCCTCCTCCTCTATCTTCGGACAATGGACACACTTGGGCTTCTCTCCGACCTTGAATGTGCACGTGCTTTTCTGGTCGAGTGCCTTGGTGAATCATGATGATGATGTCTATTAAAAATCTTTTATTTGCTATATCCTCTATGATCATCCCTCCTATCATGAGATCTAGATTCCTCTACTTGCCTTGCACTAGCTTCTTATTTTTTGCTAGAATATTTATTGACTTATCTCTGCAACATATTCAGAATCTATAGAAGGTCCTCCTAAGTTATTATCATCCTTTCATTATCTTCTCTGTAGTTTTTCATTTCTTTCTACAAACTTCTCATAATCTCAACCAACTCCAGGCGCTATACTTTGCTTCTATGTCCATTGGAATCAATATTTGCATTTTCCAAAATGATATGAAATCCTATGATCTCATCCTTATGACTGTAATAACCCTAGGCATCCTCCATATATATGGTTATCGTATAGGAACGAATTATGTGTTTTCTATGCCTCTAATTCTACAAAAATGTGACCGTGGGAGCATAACACCCGACCACTGATACTCTGCAATAAAAACTTTCTCAAATCCACACTGGTCTTTGGCCCATATGGGTTCGATGTTGAACCAATAGTTCTAATACAACTTTGTAACATACCCAACCTTCAATTTGGGTCTCATTACTACTAAACACAACTAACACATTGATTTTAAATGCGAAAAATATAGAGGGTAGGCCATACGATCTCATGCAATTGTCCATATTAATAAAAAATGTAAATAAAATTAATCTAAATATGTGAAACAACAATTAAAAACATACAAAAACATTCAATCACATAAAATATAGGTTCAAATCCAACCTTTACCCACTGTAGGTAACAATAAATAAGATAAAACTCATAATGAAGTGCATAACAATAAAACTTAGCATTCAGTAGAAATAAACATAATGAATATGATCACTAATATAATTAAATGATATGTAAACAACCATGGATATTCCACTGGAATAGTTCGTCACAACATGTTCGATAAATAAAATTGAAATCTACACTATGGAAGTTAAATTATTTTAGATTATAGAGTATTTAGTTACTAAATTTCTACTTATGCATGAAATAAATAAAATGTGGAAAATAGAGAAAAATAAAGTACAATCACCCACAATCCACAAGATGAAAAAATATTTTCAATGGGAAAACCTTACGAGAGAAAACCTAGATAGAAGGTGAGGCTGCTCTTCTCTCTTTTCTTTGGTATGTAAATTGCACACACCCACTACAACAACTTAGATTTTTCATCTTTTTCTTCGAGAAACGGAATCCTTGAGACTTCTATGGGGCCTAGCACATACCCTCTCTTCCCTTATCCTCCTCCAAATGACCACAAGTTGGCCTTAGCGCAAGCACCTTTCGCAACTTGCGAGTCGGGAATCAAGACTCTTGACTCCCTTTTCTCCAAACACCGATACCCGAGATACTATATAAGGCTCTTGAATCCTCTTTCTCCAAACACCAATACTTGGGATACTATATGGGTATGGCTCCTCCCTCACTAGTGCCTTCTACATGTAACCATAGGCCAGGCCAAACACTAGCACCAATCACAACCTCTCCAGTTGAGGTGTTAATCCCTCGTGCTCCTCCTTCGGAACTCTCAGACTTAAGAGGTCAATGCTGGACTCTCGCCAAAGCGACGCGACAGCCAATTTGTCAACTCCCCGCTATACTTCTACCTACAAGTCAGGTCGAGTCTCCTGACGCATCGGTGACCTTCTACAAGCTTCGGGCTTTAGCTTATCAAGGTGCAAAATTTCATCCCGGTGTCCCAGTCACGAGCACAATGTTGGGTTGAATCTTCCTTCAGTGACATGCTTGTGTCCACCACCGGGCTCACCCGGCTCTCTAAAGCAACACTTCATATCACTACATCTCGACTTTGGCGAGTTGGGGTGTTTAGTCCTCATGCTCCTCCTTTGCAAGTTCCCGAGATACGATAAGTCAACAATGGGTTGATCCCTTCCCGTGCTTATTATGTGTCCACTACTTGTCACCCGCTCCCACCTTCTTTTACGCTTTTGTTACATTTCAATTGCCAACGGTCCCTAATTTACTGGATAATAATGTCGTACCGTCTCCTCGACGTACAAGATCAATGACTTCTCGTAATCGAAGAAACTCCTTCAAGCAGGAACCCCTAATAGGCGATATAACCAATGAAGTTCTCATCTGAATCTGCTTCGCGGCCTTTGATCCAACCACACGATCACATCGCGATCTCAATGACCGTGGAGTTCATGCCTCTACCCTGACCACCTAAGTCATGAATGTTGAAATGCTACTTCCTACTACATAAAGTCTAAGATCACTCATTAGCTTCATCCTCGATCTACTGGGCCCTGATCCTAGACAGACCATTACATGTATATCGAAGGGTTGAGGTGTTACTTATGCTCCTTCTGATAAGCAAATAATCATTTATTAAATACATTTACACATGAACAACTTTGATTTAGCATTATTTCATTGATTTTATTTACACATTTCTTCTACATCTTCTCAATGATAAATCTAATAACATGATGAAATAAGTAGTAGGCTAACTTTAAGATTTAAGAGCTTTAAACATAAGTATACTCAAAACATCAATAACAAAATATCATCAAAAATCTGCCTCCTCTTAGCTTGTCAAGCTCACCGGCTAGACTGTAGGGTCCCAAGCCCAAGCATTCTTTTCCCCCGCTTGCCCAGAGTGGTCAACGGAATCCTCCTACAAATAGGAGCTCTGCTTCTAGCTCCAAGCAGCCTTTCGGTTTCTTGTCCCTCCGTGCTTGTGACTCCAAGAACAAGAAAGCACAAATTCTCAAAGAAAACCAAGAATCATCTCTTCCAAGAATTTCACAAACTCTCATCATGCTCCAAACCCTCCATCCCTCCCTTCTTCTCTTCTCCCCATTTATTCTAAGTTTCCATACAAACTTCCCCAAGTCTCAACCAATCTCTATCATTATCCATCCACCTCCTCTTTATCTAGATATTTTGGGAAAATATTAAAAAATAAACTAAATATAAATGACTTGTATTAAACAAAAATAACAAAATAAAAAAGTCTATTCTCATGCTAGATAATAAATGTTATTTTGATAACTTTCTCCAAAATGTACATAACACTCCACCATGCTCATTTAATTCATCACAACACCTATCTATCAAAGTCAAATAAGGCATTTAATGTTTCTAGATATTTGTATGCAATATAATTCTATATATTAAATAAACATTCAATTAAATAGTTAATAACTTACTTCTAATAATTAAATACATTACTACTTATACTAGTGTATGGTAGGGTATGTGTGAAGCTAGCTAATACAATAATAATACATGTATGTACTAATGATAAACAATCATTGCTTTTAGTGCATAGTTCCTATATGATCAATCCAAGACATGTAGGACAACAAAATCAAGTAATGCATTGTTTAATAATCTTTAACGAACTAAAATTATACTAATCTATCAATAACTCATTGTCACAATTAAAATACCATTAGGAAATCAAAAAAGGGTTTGCAAATATGTAGGTGGGAAACAAGAGTAAACAATATGTACCTCTAATTCCCAATCAAAGTATTCTCACCAAACATCGAAGTATCTCCTTCCTAACCTACCCATCTTCCATCCTATCCTTTCCTCTCCTGTTAGAATGTCGGAGCTGTACAACTATATTGGACCTAACTCCATAGAAACCCATAAGCTGAAGTGGGTCATACATCTCTGCTTCAAATGAAACCACATACAAATGTTGTCATCACACGTATAGGGGAGCTTGACTTCACACAGCCCTCCCATGTCTCTAGGTTTTGGAGGATAAACTATGGGAAATACCTCCAACCCTCCTTATAGAACTAGGGTCAACACCCCATCGAGCCATACCGTGGCAAATCCATCGCTCTTAGAGTCACTGCCATCAACATCCACTCCGCCAAGCTCATGATCCCGCCAACTCTACTGCTATAGATCATAGTAATTTTTCGAATCATAAATCAAATAGTAAGTACAACTTATATAGCATGCAATATCTTCTCGATGTCTACGAAATCCAAGTTACCTCAACACTAAAACCATTTGGCTATCACATAGCTCATCATCTTGTAGGTTAGTTCATCAATAACACATATCGATGTAGATACATCACAAATTTATATAAGAATCGATATTTGCATCGACGCTCAATTAAGATATGTATTCCTATTTACATCATGTATTTCATCTATTATACATTCACCATATAACATGAATTGGTATATATGTAATCGAACTTGCCCATTTTAATTTTCATGTTTAACAAATCAAATAACTATCTTTTTCAAGGAGCATATATCATGTAACATATAAATAGGCCTAGAGGTACACATTTCAATGTCTAAAAAAGTCTAACTAATTTGTCGTAAACAAATGCTAAACGTTGAATTATCAAGATTAGTTAAAACAACAATGTTCTAACTACCCATATCAAAATATGTGGGCATTACATACACCCACCCTTCAAGAACTTCATCCCGAAGTTATGATCATTAACAATATGAGGGGAATTTTTGACATAACTTCTATTCATCTTTCGCGACAACAACCTTGCGTTATATTGGTCTCATTAGATAATGACTTGATTAAAACATGTCAAGTCTATTAATATTGATTGCAATTATGCCTATTTAGTAGGCACCTTACTATGACTCGACTCTATTTTATTACCATTGGTAATTGAATTAATGAAACAACATGCTTCTCTCTTTATATTTATTCTCCTTCCTAAGTTGCATATTAAAGTATATTCTACTATTTTGATAGCCAATTATAATCTTCTCTCATTATTGGTTCTTTAGTTAAGTGAATCTTACATTGAGTTTGTTTTATTATTTAATCCAAGCATATAATTCCAATCTAGAATATCCTAAAATTATAACCAATTATTATTGATTTTACTATCACTCTATCTTGAGTGATGCAATACATATGCCATCATAAAATTTCCATGCTTAGGAACATTAACTAATATACTACTAAATAATTTCCATGTGATGTCATCACTTCACTACTTGTTTTTCCATTGTCCTGAATAACTCTCTTTTCTTAAGTTGTATAATCTATACAACTTAAGAAAGATATATCTCAAACAAGTTAATTGTCTAGTATAGAATTCTCTTCATCACGGTCAAGGAAAAAAATCCTCGCTTCCATCATCAATTCACCATTACAAACATGACTATACATAAAGAGCACCGTGTTGATACATGTGTTAGTGAACATTTTATATCAATAAATTGACTACAAGATTTCATTCCAAATATTTAGTTATTTGACCTTGAGGTCTTCTCTCTTCTTAGCATTGTACTTCTTACGTCTGAAAATTATATCCTTTATACCTACATAGTACTTACCATCTTCGGTAACTAGCTCTTTTCTTGTTCATTTCTAGAACTTTCAAGTTCTTTCTCCTATTATGAAAGACGCTTTTAACAATGGTAAGCATGTGTTTATCATTCCTCATATAGATTTATTTATTTACTTATTTATTTTCAAAACATAGTTTTCCATAGGTACCTTTGTCATGAACAAGCAATTGCTAGACCAATTAACACATTTCATAAGGTGTGTCCTCCCATTTAGATACCTCACCCCTCATACAATGGACTCATGCATAGTGACTAATAGAAGTCAGTTGATATACCATGCCACACCTTATGACATACTAAAACGCCTTTTCATGATACTACACTTATCATTCTAACTCAAGTTTTAAATTCACAACATAGGCTCACTTACAATATCCATTTAAAACTTGAGTTAGAATGTGGAACTAAACATAAGCACCCACTACAGTATTATGTTGTCAATATCGCCATATTAATCTACATAATGATTAAGTACAATGCACAACTCCCTCCTTCACACTACACTTTCTATAGTCTCAAGACTCTTCCCACTCACTCCTAAATATATAGAAGCAACCCAAGTGGATAAGCTATGCTCTTAAGATAGTAAAACTTCTATGGTACACCACACCAAATTCTCCACTAACTATGTAATATTTTTCTAGCCCATGGTAAATTTCCGCATGACCTCTTTCTAGAGAATAAGTATCACTAGAAAGTCTTGAATCTTTTACATACACATAATATAATACTCGTAAATTAGGAGTAGGACTCATCATTAGTTTCCACTCTTAACATAAATTCTATGGTAAATTTTAAAGTTGTTGACCTTCTCATGATAATAACCTCTGTATACCACGTCCCCTTTTTTAACAGTTGATTTAGGATTACTTACTCTTTCAGATTAATTAAGGTTAGATAATCTATGGTACCCACCATGTTCCTAGGATTGATAAACCACAAGCAATGTTTCCTATATCAACGAATTGTTTTCTAGGTTACAAGATCCCTTAATCTTACACTGTTGGACTTGGATGGTTTAAATAAGTTTAACCATAATGTGCACTTCTGAGTTCCCATTCCACACCTAAAAAATTTGATCTATGCTGCATTTATATGTTACTTTGTTTGTAGTCTCTTTATTTACATATATATTAGAATACATGTGTTATCGAACAAAGATATTTAAAACATATTTTCTACAAAGAATGGATGATGCTAGGATACAAGTTTCTAGTGTTTCGAAAGTTAGAAAAGTATGGTCAAAGGTTTCAAAAGACTTGGAGAGTGTCTTCAAAGAGATGTGTCTTCAACATCACACTTATTTTAACAATAAGAAGGTATTTCATCACTTTTAGTATTATTTGATATTTATATTATACTTAACATATGTATGCCTTGCTAACTATCTCTTTTGTAACTTTCATACTAAAATCACATTTGTATATTTTCTTCCGACTCATCTTTTGTTGAAGAATTCTACTCTGCAAGCAACATTTCATTAATTTTCAAACTCTATGCCACATTGACATACTTATACCCAAAACTCTACATGTTACTTCATCCCTTTAACTCCTTACAAACCATACACCCTCTTAATCTCCACCCACTTGAAGTAGCCACTAATTAAAAAATAAAAAAAATATAATCACATTGGCTAATAGGAACTAGTCCATATAAATTCCTCTACATTTTATGATATAAATAAACATATTATCAAAATGTTTCACTTATCAAAACTCAATTTCTAGGTTCACAACATAAGCCCAACGTATAGTATCCCTTTTGAATATTCATATATGAATGTAGAACTTAATTCCTATGTCAATTTTTCAAAAGATGCCTACTCTAAGGTGAATAGTCATTTGGCCTTATCTTTTGGGAGAATAAGTGGTGCTATATAAACCACATATCTACAACACATAACACACAAGATTTGTGTGGGGACCATCATTATTCTCCACTCATACTATACTAACACCATGATAGCCTACAACTCATTGACCTCCTCCAAGGTTAATCCTTCGTAACTCAGAAGTAATGATTGTCCCTCTGCAATACTCGTAAATATTTATCTCTTAGCAATACATTATACATTTAGTGATGGACTAGGCTTACCCTTCCATGTCCTCCTCTCATCGTTACTAACAAATCATCACACCTCATGCTTGCTCACTTAGAATTGAATATGACCCAACTTACCTACATATGCATCCACCACCATCTAACACTCTCTTTCTTTACTATGATCCCTTCTCTATACTTCAAAATATATAAATATAAAGTCTGCTATAAAAAATTAAATGAGCCATTAAGAACTTTTTTTAAATAAAGAGACAAATCTCCTCAACAATTATTTACAACATTCTTTTCACTTTAATTAAAGTGTCCATGTGTGTTCTTATATATATGGAAGGACTCCACATAAAAGATATGGTTGACCTATCTTATCAAGGTGTATGTGTAAATAATAGGCCTTTTACAAAGACATTTTGCTTTAATTTATCACTCCTTTTTTTCTTCTTTTTTTTTAATGCAAATGAAGTTCTAAAGCATCTGCAGTGAACCATCTAATTTATATAAACAATTATAATAAGACACTTCTCTCTCTCTCTCTCTCTCTCTCTATATATATATAATTATTAAAATTCAAAAATATAAATTAATTAAAAATAAATATCTATATATAAGAAAATAATTTAAATAAATAAAATAAAATATTCAATTAAACTTCAATATCATGTTATACCCTATTGCATACAAATGCCTTTTAATCTATATTTCATTTTCAGAGAAGTATGATAATATTGAAGTTATTGATTCCAAGAACCATCTCACTCATATCTTGAATTTATGAAGTTGAATTCAAATATAATTTTAAACAAATAATTCTATTTATTTATATATATTTTTTAATTTTTATTTTCTAAGTTTATAAAAATTATCGTGAAAAATTATATATTTTATATAAAAAAATATCTCTTCTCTCATATTTTAATAATAATAAACAATATTTATAAAATTAAAAAAAAATTATAATATCTCAGAATGAAACATATTTGCATAATAATAAACAATATACAAATATAGAATGTAACAATTCTTTTCAATATATCAATAACAATATTATCCCCGGGCTTTGGAAATTTAGAAGATTTATTAACATATATATATATATATTATAATAATCAAGAGGTCTAAGTTGAAAAACAAACACTTGCAACTTGCACATAATAATAAATTCAAACAAATAATAAAACCAATATACCAATAATAAACCAATATATATATATAAGAGTAGTAAAACATGGAACAACGATTTTAATATATATATCCATAAAGTCCGCAAAATCATGTACCCAATCTAGACTTGTCACTGCATAAGAGATATTTCAAAATCCAAACGTGATCTCTCTATAGATGCGCTTGTTTAATTTGTGATCAGTTTCGTGGATATTCATTATAATAAGATATTTATCATGTAGGTCGCTAACTCTATGTGGAGACGTTTCAACAACAACTTTACTTTGTTGGCGCAAAAGGTGTTGTTGGCGATAACAAGTAACTTACTTTCTAATCGACATGTGCGTGTTGTTTACGGTGCGTCGCTAACTTAATTCTGCATGCGTGTACAAGTTGATGGTAAGGTCCGTGGGAAACAACCTATGCTAGAGAGAAATGTGTAAGCTATCTTAGGGTGACGTAATGACAATTTAGGCAATCTCGCCATCAAAAACAAGTAGCAACATATGCTCAATAGAAAGCTACTATTTCTTTTGGCAGTGGAGCTCACTTAAATAATTCAATGGGAGCACCTCAATTGAGTTTGAAGGAATTTGTCGAGGCCCACTTCATTAATTTCTCACAATTCTCTGCATGCGAGATAATTTGGGTGTGTAGAGGCTACTATCATGGTGGCTTTAGTAATGGGCAAAGGAAGTCGGCTCTGGTTTATATCTACAGGCATATCGGGAGTCATCAGGAACTGTATCCCTAGATGATAATCAATTTGAAGATCCTGTGCAAGTGACTGAGGCAATGGCATTCCGAAGAGAATGTGCTCGATTTGGCTGGCTTGTATCTGCACCATGAATATGAGTCACAGTAAAAAGGTTACCAAATTAGTTGTGGTCTTCAGATATCAGGATTCATGAGTGTTAGCTTTGTAGAATCTATCTTTGAAGAGTTCCAGATAATAACTTACGCAGCTCTTTCTACAATATTAGGAAAAACAATATATTTCAAATATAAGAGAGATGTGGGCAATCGGATTGGATGTAATTTCCTTTCTTTTGAACAAAAGGTTATGCCTTTAACTAGCAATATCTTCAACTGTATTACGAAATGTCCTAAATTATGATATATTTATTTTAAGAAATGTTATAGCTTTCTCGTTTAGTTGTGTTCCTGAAAAGATAAGTTGTGTAGCTTATTTCAATTTACGAGTCCATTGTCAATCATATTATATTTTGAAGATTTACAAGTAACTTAAAATTTCACTGTTTTGTCCGATTGCAATTAGATTTGTTCTTCCTCTGTTTGAAATGTAAATATATTCCCTGGGCATAATGTTTCTTGCCATGGAAATAATGTTTTATATTCCTCTTTCTTCTTTTTTCTTTTCATCCTGCTAATGCCCTCAGGGCTATATTTATGCTTGGGAAATGAATATTTTCTACATGCATACATAATACAAAATGGATAAAACGAATAAGATGCTTTTCGGTGAGTTGTAATGGATGCTTGCCCCTGGATTGTGTTACCGGTTGCTAGGGGTGGTCTGTTCCCATCTTCGCCATGATTCAATTTTCCAGAATTACAAGTATGCTTAATACGTTCTACTCTTATTATATTGAAAGAAAAACTTCAATAAACCAACATTTTATTATTGATTAATGCGATAAATTAAATGTTAAATGTGAATTATAC
This sequence comes from Picea sitchensis, assembly GCA_010110895.2. Lineage (NCBI taxonomy): Eukaryota > Viridiplantae > Streptophyta > Pinopsida > Pinales > Pinaceae > Picea > Picea sitchensis. The sequence goes on along the minus strand of SNQJ01S0027288.1, from coordinate 24,576 downwards.
TATACAAGATTTGTGTTAAATTAAGACCTAATCAGATGGCCCATTTTGGTGTGCCTATGTTTCTAAGTCGCCGGAGATGAAGTTGCAGGCTCTCGATCTCCTGCACTTCACATGTTAAGCCTTGGCTCCGGTAGATATTGGCAATGGTCCTCTTTAGATGAGGCTTATCCGAAACAGACCTTTATGAGCACCAGAGGCAAGGTAAAGGCACGAGAAGCAGGGGTTTCAGTAGTCAAACTTTCACAACAGAAGGGTTTATCTCTATCCTTAGATTAGATTTGATATTTTTCCATAAATGGAGGCGTAAGTAGTAAAGAAAATGACGTGTGTCTCCAATGGAGACAATCATGCTCTTTTATTCCTCACTAACATCGTTCCGGCTTCGAGCTTTGAGCTTGAATTGACCCGAAACGGGTAGCTTATTGACTAGTATTTCTAAATTTAGGTATATAACCAAATCTATCCAAGGAAACCCTCGCCATCCTCTATTTATTAGAATATATTATCCTGATAATGGGGCTCTAAATTTTTAATGGTGTATCCATAACTGGGAAGAAAAATAGGGGCAACAATGGCCAAATGTTGTTTCCGAGACCTCGTCACGCAATTAGCTGAAGAATTACTTGCATAGGAATAATTCCCTTTTGATCTCAACCCATTCCCAAGCTGATGATTTCCCCTAGAGTGAACTCGCTCTTTAGTTTATTCTTTTCGAGAGAAAGAATTCCACGATGGTACCCAGATCGAGCGCCGCCCACTTGGGATTCTAAATAAATGGAGGAAGTTGAATGGCACTGGGGAATCAACAAATAAAGAAATAATCTATTTTCATAAACAAGAATAATTTTTTTATATATTCTCTTCAACCCCCTTGCAACTGATGTTGCTTCAAATAAAATTTGGGCACCTTGAAATGTAGAGCAAAGGTGGTTATTGCAAGAATAAAAAAGCTGCTAAAAAGAAAACAAACTGTGAGCTGGAATTGACATTAGAATGACTTGCTTGAACTTTGACCTCTTGATATTCATAATAATATGATTCAGACATATTTAATCTTCCGTGGAGAAACTGAGTAAATGTAATGTAATCAACACTTTCTCAGATGGATACACTAGTATTGATCTGCGAACCAGAACTTCCTGGTGATATACACATTTAAAAAAAAAAAACTTTGATCTTCATTGTGGTGCATCTCCAAGGGTTACTTCGTGAACTTCACTCCTATATATGATAGCAATACCTCCACATGTATATTATCAAATGTTTCTCCATAGCTAAGTTGTCCACGCAATTCTTATTTATATGCTCTAAATTATTGAAGATGTCTTAATATTTCTGAAATAATAACTCAATCAAATTTAACAATTATTTTCATAATTATTTTTAACTTTAGTTTGGAAAGACCCATAGGCTATAAGAGTTAGAACCATAGCTCAGATACCAGATGTAGCACTCCAAGTACAAGATGCTAAGTACAATCATTTATTAAATACATTTACACATGAACAACTTTGATTTAGGGGCATTATTCATTGATTTTTATTTACACATTTCTTCTACATCATTTCAATGATAAATCTAATAAATATCATGAAATAAGTAGTAGGCTAACTTAAGATTTAAGAACTTAAAACATATATACTCTAAAACATCACAATAAAATATCACTAAAAATACCTCCTGTCAAGCTTCACCGGCTGACAGAAGTCCTGGATGCCTAAACATTCTTTTCCCCGCTGCCCAGAGTGTAGAACAACTAATCCTCTCACTAACTAGGAGAGCCTAGCCGGCTTCCTACTCCAAGTAAGAAACTCTTTCGGGTTTCTTTGGCCCTCCGATAGCTGACTCCAAGAACAGCAGCACAAATGCTCAAGAAACTATCACAAGAATCTCTCATTCTTCCAAGAATTTCACAACCTCTCATCATGTCTCCATCCCTCCTCCTCTCTTCTTCTTCTTCTCCCATTTATCAAGTTTCCATACAAACTTCCCCAAGTCTCCCTCAAACACCCTCATCATTATCCATCCACCTCCTTATCTAGATATTTTGGGGAAAATATTAAAATAAAACTAAATATAAAATGACTTGTATTAAACAAAAAATAAATAAATAAAACTGGGATTCTCATGCTAGATAATAAATGTTATTGGATAACTTTCTCCAAAATGTACATAACACTCCACCATGCTCATTTAATTCATCACACCCACCTATCTATCAAAGTCAAGAAGTATTTAATGCTTCTAGATATTTGTATGTAATATAATTTATATGATAAATAAACATTCAATTAAATAGTTAATAACTTACTTTAATAATTAATACATTACTCATCATAGTGTACATGGGTAGGGTATGTGTGCTGTGAAGCACACATCTCATGCATGTACTAATGATAAACAATCATTGCTTCTAGCATAGTTCCTATATGATCACTAAGACATGGTAGGAAACAAACTGGCAATGCATCGCTTAATAATCTTAATTAACTAAATTATACTAATTCATCAATAACCATTGTCACACTTAAAATACCATTAAGAAATCAAAGAGGGTTTTAAACATGGTAGAAACAAGATTAAAACAATAGTGGCATCTCTAAAACCCAATCAGTATTCTTAACTAACATCGAAGCATCCTTCCTTCCTAACCTACTCTATCTTCCATCCTATCCTTCTGTTGACTACATGGAGCTGGCCAACTATATTTGAGCTAACTCCATAGAACCCATGTTTTTGGAGTGTCATTATCTTGACCAAGCTTTCCCAACATGCAACTAGCAATGCCATCACACGCCTAGGGGAGCGTGAACTAACACAGTCCTCCCATGACTTCAAGTTTCTAGAGGGACAAACTAGTGGGAAATACCTCCACCCTCCTCATAGAACTAGGGTCAACACCCCATATCGAGCCATACTATGCAACCACTGTTCTTAGAGTCACAACATCAAACAACCACTGGTAAGTCATGCATCCCACAAAACCACACCTACCATAGATCATAGTAATATTTCGAATCATAAATCAAATAGTAAGTACAACTTATAGCACACAATATCTTCTTGATGTCTACGACATCCCAGTTACCTCAATACTATAGTCATTTGGCTATCACATAGCTCATCATCCTGTAGGTTAGTTCACCAATAACACATATCGATGTAGATACATCACAAATTTATATAAGAATCGATATTTGCATTGACGCCCAATTAAGAAATGTTTTCCTATTTACATCATGCATTGCATCTATTATACATTCACCATATAACATGAATTGGTATATATGTACTGAACTTGCCCATTTTAATTTTCATGTTTAACAAATCAAATAACTATCTTTTTCATGAGCATATATCATGTAACATATAAATAGGCCTAGAGGTACACATTTCAATGTCTAACAAAGTCTGATTGACTCCAAACAAATGCTAAACGTTGAATTATCAAGATTAGTTAAACAACAATGTTCTAACTACCTAAGGTCAAAATATGGGGCATTACATTCCTCATTCTTCATCAATGAATAATCCTTGCTCTAGTTCACATAAGAGAACTTCTTCCCTTGCTCTATTTCACATAAGAGAACTTCTTCCTTTGCTAGTGACCTCTGTCTGAACTCATCTCCTCTGATTTTCTCCTTCTTCAATAAAAAACTCAATTTGTGATTCAAAATCCCAAATATTTTCCTCAAATTCCTTGCAAATAATTGCATCACATGCCACTTGAATTTATTCTCTAAACTCCATCCCTGTCTCTAGTTTTTCTCAATATTCCTCTGCAGTAGTTGTCCTATGTAACTGTGTTGTACTCTTAACAGAGTTTGTTGTCTCTATAGTGGGAAATATTCCACCTCCATTAACAGAGTTTGTTGTCTCTATAGTGGGAAATATTCCACCTTTATTAACAGAGTTTGTTGTCATGTATTAACAGAGTCTTTGGACAAAACATCATCTACATAAGCATCCAAGGTAGATCTCCATTCTCCAAACTTCTGATAATATGACTTCTAGAAACAACAACTCCACATCCGTTTTGGTAGATACTTCCCGTCAGCAGCCGGAGTACCGATCTTCTGGCATGCTTGAAGCAGATTGAATAAAAAGCTGATGAAGTTTCGAGTCTCTGATAGCCTCCAGCTCCTAGGAAGGATCTTTTGCACTTCCTTTTAAAAGGTCCATCAAGATCATCGAATCCCCTTCAATCTTCAGATTTTTCACTTTGAGTAAATGACATACATTCCATTACGGCCAGTTGTTAGTGGCAAACCCTCTGAACTTGAACCTGACCCAACACCAGATAAATCTTCCTTCATGATCTCTCAAGATACAACCTGACCACGCTAAGCCTGGGTTGCATTTTGAGGCACCATCAATTGGTTGCTTTTTGAAAACCATCAATTGAACTTAAGCCATCCCTTCTATAGGGTTTCCATTCATGAATGAAATTTTGGGGGCTTTGCCAATGCGATCAAAACTGGGGAGGCAACTTCAACAACCTGTTATCTTGTATGGTTTTTTCTAAAAAGGATTCACCATTTTCCATTTTTTCTAAAATAAATTTACCCAAATTTCATAGAATAAAATTATTTTACCTTAAAAATCGTCAAAATTTTATAAAAACTATATAAAATCTTTAAATTTGTTAATATTTTTACCAAATTATCGCCAAACATTTTACATATTAAGAACTAATAAGATTAACACAGGTTTCTACATTTTATTATAATTTTTCATGCTTAAAATTATCTATAAATACAGTTGGTGTTGATCTGTCTTCTTCAAAAACCTTTTTATCTTTTCCGGGGCTAGCCCCTTTTCATTGATGATTCTGAAATTTCTCACCTTCCAAAGGAACCAGGGTATGAAGCCTGGGGCCATGGACCATAAAGCGTTTATATATATCAAACAAAGGCTATCTGAGTTCTCCTAACATTGCGTTCCCTCTCAGAGTTTTTCTATATCTGAGAGTGCTTTTTGCCAAGGAAAAGCACTCAGATATGCATTTTTGTTCAGAAAACCCAATGTATATATTTAATTTGCAGCGAATCTTTGTTAGGCGCGCTAAAAAGATGAAGACGCTGCCCTGACTTCTTGCAAAAATAATACTCAGTAACCACGCATCCACCTGTAATGCGCTGCAATCCCATGTAATAATCCATTGGTAAACTGCTCAATTATATGTAATTTGAGGGGTATAATTTTCTGCAAACATATAATTTGAGGGGGTATGATCTTTGTGCAAACATTATGCACTGAGTAACATATTCATTAAGGTATGTTGGGATATATTTTCTATTTCTTAAGCAATTTTCCTATTAGACAATTAAGTTGATGAAATTAGGTAATAGCTAATAAAAATTAGCTATTTTAACCATGAAATTCAGTTATTTCAAAAATTCTGATATTGTAAATGGATTTTTAGGCTCACATTTACCTGGGAACATCTCTATTCTGCAATTTTAACAGTCAAAACTTGTAATTTCAACAATCTGTCTAAATTCCTGTTAGATTTATAAAGAAAATCTATCAAAAGCTTGTAATTTCGACATTCTGTCTAAATTCCTGTCAGATTTATAAAAAAAATCCACAAAAAAACAAGATGTGTTTACTACATGAATAATTTATTCCACATCTCAACATATACAATATTAAAGAATTTGTTTTTAGATGCTTATTAATTACTTGATTTTTAGGCTACTTCAAGATTCAAGATTGTGTCATGTGCATCAACTAAACTAAAATGTAATAATTTTTCACATTTTATTTAATACTTTATCAAAACATGTCATCTAAAATGCCCAATGGAATGTGTATTTTATTTAATATATATTTTTAATAGGAATAGATAGAATTTGTATTAGAAAAAAAAAATGCCTCAAAGCCAACTAGTTAAGACCAAATATAGAGTTTAGGTCAACACCATAGGTTTAAAATGTAAAATTGAACTAAGTTCTACCCAACAGGGCCAAGACCATAAGTTTAAAATGTAAAACTGAACTAAGTTCTACCCAAAAGAGCCAGAAATCCTAAAAAACCATATTCTATTTTTGCAAGAATATTTCCTTACATATTGCCTAATCAAACAAACTACTCAAAGAAACTTATTAAAAATAAAAAGAAATACTAGTGGCTTTGTCTCTATTAAAATTCTAATAATTGATGCTTCTTTGCAACTTTGTCTTCTAGGGCCCTATTATTTTGTTTCTTTTCATCTACAACTTGAAAAACACTTCCTTGTCCCTGTTCTAACTTGGGGATTTGCATAGGGTCCTTAGAGGCTCATGTGGATTGTGCTATAGGGGAAGAGTCAGATGAGAGGGAGGATTCACCACACTATTTGGGATACCAAAATGGGACACAATGTGCTTCATGAGCTTCTTTACTGAATATATTTGGACAAAGACCTCTAAATTTTGTTGACATTGAAAACCTATAATGCATCCACCTCCTTCTGCCAATTTCTCAAATCTACTACACGCCCAACAATGCCAATAGCACAATTATCTCTTTGTGCACTATTTTTCTAAGTTTTTTGTTCAAAATTTGATTTCCACCATTCCCACCTGATCCTAGCATTGATGTTACCACATTAGGAATCTTCCGCATCTTTCATGTACCACTTGATACCTTTCTTGAATTTCCCCAATTTGAAAGGGATGCAACTCCACCTGTGACAATGCACCATCCTACTCCAAATTAACAGAGAAACTAGAACACGACTAGGGCTAATAGAAAAACAAGAGCATGAATTCAAATCCAAGGTAGAGGAGTTCCCTCTGAAGCTCAAAGATAGAAAAAATCAAAGTGAAAACATAGATACATCCAAGGTAGAGGAGTTCCCTCTGAGGCTCAAAGCTAGAAAGAGCCAGAGTAAGCGCATGTCTCATCAATGCAACCCACATTGAAATCCCAATTGGACTTTTATGCAGTTCTTAATACTTCCCACAAGTGCAAGGAAAATTTAAGTAATGAAACACCACTAGTTCATAAATGCATGTGGATTGAAAGAGGGGATATTTAATACTTCCCATCATTTCTAATATTGCGCTATGGGGTGGTGTAAGGAACTCCCCCTATTTATATGACATACCCCAAAGTTTAATTTGGAACCCAAATTTTCTTGTTGATTTGTACTTGAGTTTTGATGACAAAGAACATGGAAAGATATTTGCTTTGCACCACTCAAAGAACTATCATTGAATCTCTCACTATGGATGTTTCCTTTGCCCCTTGAAATTTAAGGAACAAGATGCCTTTGAATAGAGTTAGAGATTCTACTTCATTATTAGTAGCAATACCAATTCCCCATGCATACACAATTTCTTGATTTCTTTGTAAGTCAAGAATGACTCCAACCACTCCCCCAACCCAAAAATTTAAATTATTTGTTACTAGTGGAACATCAATACGATTTTAGGCTCACTATTGGCATATTTTATGATTGGGTTTAGTTTGGGATTAATATTTTCCTTCTAATTTTATATTTGCATTGTGAATAATTTTATAAATTAACAATTATGAGATAATGATGGTTTTTAAGGCATAATTTACATGGAAAGTTTTTTCAATTTAAACTTATTATTTACACAGGAGCTTTGTCAATCTAAATGTTGGTTTGGAGATTTAAGTTTTGTGATGACATTATCTCTCCAATAAAAAAACATGTGTTTCCTCTCTAAAAGTTCAACATTTTCTATGATTAAGATTTTATTTTACATTAATATTATCTTAATTTTATGTGGGTTTTGTGAGATTTCTTTTTTTTCTTTAAAAAAATGGATTTAGATACATTGAAAAAATATAGTTTAGAAAAAATTATTTTTAAATGTGTAATCAAAATTTTAATAATATTTAAGAATTTAAGCACAAAGTTTGAGCTATTTATAGAATAGAAAACATAACACTAACTTTCATATTTTTATGGAATTGTCACGTAATCTTTGAGAATTTTTGAAGTAATAGTTGTCAAGATGTTGACAAGATTGCAAAGTTCAAAATCTAGTTTGTTGTACTAAGTCTATCTTTAATTGCAATTGCATTTTAGATTTGTTTTTGTTATTTTTTTTTATCAATTTTGTTCAAAATTTAATTAAGAATTGTTGGAATTGTATATTTGAGTAGTTAAGTTTGTACAATTTAAATGTTTTAGGGGTTTTCTGAATCCATTTATGTATTTAAAAATGTAATTTAAGTAACAGAAATTTGCAATTTCACCAACAAATGTATGGCCGGATTCCAATGATAGTTGCCAAAAAAATCCAAAACATACAATATTGAGACTATACCATTTAAAAAGTTTTTCTTTTTCTTTTTTCCAATCAAAGATTCAACCTCCACAATTGCTTTAATCTAAATCCTCTAAACTGTCATAAACTACTTATCATTTGCCATTACCATTCAACATATCTAAAATCCATAATTTGTTATACACACAAAGTTTGAATATTCAAATACTATTATATACATCTGACTTTATTCTTTAGCTTACATTAATTGTGCTCAACGCTATATTAGGTTTTAGAAATTCTATAAAGGTCAAAGAACGAAAGAGGTATTAATTGCACACTAATATTAATTTATTCTCTTATCTGACTTTATTCTTTAGCTTACATTAATTGTGCTCAACGTTATATTAGGTTTTCGAAATTCTATAAAGGTCAAAGAACGAAAGAGGTATTAATTGCACACTAATATTAATTTATTCTCTTAAAGTAAAGATTCATTGACTTTGGATGTTAGGAGAAATGTCTCTTTTTCTTTTTACCAAAGGGGAGTAGGTTGATGCCACCTATATTGTTAAATATATTGTACCCTCAACAGACTAACCGTACATTTCCAGCTTTGTACTTTCTAATTTTGTCTTGCTTGAGCATATATAGCTTAACCATCGTGCATTGTAAGAGTGTTCTCTACGTTCTGTACTTTCTGTACTCCTTCATACATTTCAATATACTCTTCTATTCTTTTCTCTCTGCATTTCCCTTTGCTCCACAATTTATCATGGTATCAGAGCTACAACAGTAAGCCTCTTCACACAGTCCGGAGAGCCACAAGATCCACACAGTACAGAGTTTCACGGATCTTGAGAGCACGCGACACAAACTTTTCACAAAGTTTGGAGAGCTGTCCGTAAGACTCTCTAAAAAGATCCCCGTGTGAAGCTAGCGGAGGAAGCAGAGATCGCAGAAGAGGAAACCTGCACAATTTTTTTTTTAAGAACCGTCAAAGATTGACGCAGAAGAGCTGCAGAATGAAAGAAGTTTAAAGAACTTGAAGATTTTGCTTCAATTTGTTAAAAATTCAAGCAGAAGGCAGAATCGTTTAAAGATTCTTGGAAATCGGTCAAATCTGTCAAAGATTGTAGTAGAGAACTAAAAATTTGTGAAATTCTTTCAAATCTTTGAAAGATTCACGAATCTTTTCTTTGGCAGGAGAAAATTCAGTTAAATTCCGTTAAAGCTGTAACCCAGGCCACTCTCTTGATGACATTCTCTAATAAGCACTAGGTACAAACGTCTGCATGACATTCTTTCTGCAAGTCCAATACGCATTCTTTCTGCGAGTCCACAATACCCACTTCTGTTGTTGAAGTAATTAGTTGGAAAAATTCTTAAAGCTTTTCCTTTGATGGTTTCTCAATGATCTATGATACTTCCAAGTCCAGTGATAGTGTTTTAATAACCTGTGGCAACTTTGCTGATGTATTCTTAACGAATTGAAGGCTTAAAGCATCACAAATCCCAAAGATTTCTTTAGTAGTTGCAGAACTTAAAAGGATTAAATATTTTCACATAATTGTCCTATTGAGAATGAGAAAACTCGACTTTCTGGAACACCATTGGAGTTTTCACTAACATGTATTTCAATATTTATCCAGTAACATGTTTACAGTATATATATATATATGATAGGGACAAATAACCGAGGTGCTTGGTACATCAACCAGTTGGCCTGGCCCCTCCCTTAATGCTTACAAAGTTGGCTACTGTATACTATGTTTTATATTTTCATAGTTATGAAAATTCTTACTGGACAGTATCGGTTGCCTTCTTTATTTGGAATCAATGAGAAGACAGAGTGATGGAGTTTGCAGAAGAGCAAAATGATAACCGTTAGGCTATCATTTTGGAATGAGAAGATCCAAGGTCCAGCCGTTAGGCAACAAGTTTGTATATTGCGTTTCAGTGGAGCTGGAAACAAGGTTATAGAGGGCCAAGAATAGTGCCAATTTGGGAGCTTTAATGCTTTCATGCATTACATACATTTCAGGGTGAATTTTCCTTTAATTGATTCTTGACATTATCCTGTAATTGACTTGTGATGGCAGGGGATTAATTGCTAAATTCTTTGCAGGGACTTGTGATGGCAGGGGATTAATTGCTAAATTCTTTGCAGGTTTTCTCTTGTATTTAAATATGGAGTATGTTGTGCAAGATCCAGCTATCAACAGGTCCAACTCTCTATTGGGACGTCCCTTTACGAAGAGGAGTATCAAGCACTACTCCAACTCCCATCAGATACTAGTAGTTGGGGAAGGGGACTTCTCATTTTCTTTGGCTTTGGCCAATGCATTTGGGTCTGCAGAAAACATGGTTCCCACCTGTCTTCATAGTAGAGGTCAAAAATCTTTTCTCCAAATTTTGTAAGTCTTGCTTTGGTTGTTTTTATCCTATATGTGCTTCTGTTTAACTTGTATTTTGTTTTTCTCTATATTTATGCCCTTGATGCAGAGAAGGTGCTACAGTTGTATGAATCAGCCCATACAACACTGTCAAATTTGGAGGGACTTGGAGCAACGATATTGCATGGTGTTGATGTAACGACAATGGAGAAGCACGATATCATAAGAAGAATGAAGTTCCACAGAATTGTCTACAACTTCCCTCATGCAGGTTTCTATGGAAAGGAAGATGATAAAAAAGTTATCAAGTATGTTTTTGAAAACCTTAAATAGTTCCTCGTCTCGACAAAGTTTATCAAAGTGATATTTTCGGTTAAAAATGTTTTTGTGGATTTCGAGTTTACGCTGCCACAATTGCATAAAAAGTGTTATAATTGGTGCACTGTATTTTGCCATGCTAAGCAGAAAGCACCGTCACCTTCTGAAGATGTTCTTCAAGAATGCAAGGACTATGCTGAGTGAAATTGGAGAAATTCATGTTACACACAAAGAATTTGGCCCATATCAAAAGTGGGAGTTGGTGAAACAAGCAGAGGAATGTGGCTTGCTTTTAAAAGGATCTGTTCGCTTTCGAATAACAGATTATCCTGGCTATATTAATAGAAGAGGAGGAGCTGGGTCCAATGCTGGTGAAAGTTTCTTCCTGGGGAAGTGTCAGACCTATAAGTTTTCCCTAGGGTAAAAATATACCTGCAATAAGTTGTGTTTGATATTCTCCTTTGTAGATTTACATTACTACATAGTTTGCTTATAATTTGAAACTACCATTTTGCAGTGAGGAATTCCTTTACGAGGGGGAATCACCGGCCACTCAAGTCATATCGCCAAATGTTCCTTCTGAAGCATCTACAGAAAATTTTAAGGCAGTTCTTTGGGAACCTGAACCTGAAGGGCAAATGAGGACGGCGAACGAAATGGTGTTTCTTTGGGAACCTGAGCCTGAAGGGAAAATGAGCATGTCAGATGAAATGACGGTCCTTTGGGAACCTGAACCTGAAAGGAAAATGAGGATGGCATGTGAAATGGAAAATGTGTAAGAAATCAATAAAGGTAATGAATTTGCAAGGGCAAGGAATGAAGCTTTAAACTGGAAAGGTGATGCAGTTAAGAAAAACAAGACTAGCAAAGAGACAAGCCTTGAAGAGGCTATTTTGGAGCTTGAATCTGAAAGACAAACAAGACTGGCAGCTGAAACAGAAAAAGCAGATTTGGAGAGGCAAAGAGATTGTGTTCTTTGTCAACTGGAAGAAGCTTGCAGAGACAAAACAAATATTGCCAAACGACTGGATGAAGCGTCTGCAGAAAGGAATAATGCCCTCCATCAAAAGTCAAAAGCTTTGAGAGAAAAAGAAAAGATTGCGAAACGACTGGCTGAAGTTTTGAGATCGAATGAAGTTGCAGTTAAGCAGAAGGACACAATACTTAAGGAGGAGGCTATGTCGGAAATTGAATTTGAAAGGCAAGCAAGGAAGACTGCCGAAGCAGCAAAAACAGATTTGGAGACGGCATTTAATCATGTGATGGTATCATTAAATACTGAGCTAAAAAATATTCATGAATTAAGGAGACAGCGGGATGAGGCCCTTTATCTCAAGGAAAAAGCTTGCAGAGAAAAATCAATAATCGCAGAACAATTAGATGAGGCTTTAAGAGTGGAAGAGAATGCAGTTGAGCAAAGAGACAAGAGTTTATCGCAACAGAAAGGTCCTGGGGGCCAAAAGACTATAATTTCGTATGTAACAGTTATGTCTTCTGGTTTGGTTTTTGCATTATATTTATTTCATAAATGTCGAGCTAATAAAAGGTGCCTCAAAAAATGAGCTAGGCAGCAATAAGAATGAAGGCATAGTTTATCCTTCCTTCTATACGCTCAATTTGGTATTGTGGATTATGAAGGCATAGTTTATCCTTCCTTCCTTTTAAATATAAGTATGTTCTTTGTAGCTTAGCCTCTGGGCTCCTACCACCATTCCTGTAGTGACATGTTAGTTATATTCCTCCTCGATTAAATTAACAAATGAGATAGACATGACAGTTTTTTAGGGACAGTTTTTTCTCGGAAATTTGTCATAACCTGTAACCTGTGTTTCTAAAATATTTATTTTTAGTTTTTCGAAATGTGTGAATTAACAAGTGTAGTTGAAATCCTTCATGGAAGGAAATTACTATAATGAAGGAAATAATAATTTATTAATGATGTATTTTGTTCAACCTTTTTGTTTGATGCTATCCATATGTTAAAAAACACGAATTTCTTGAATTCTAATTTCTTATAATCCAATGTTCACCAAAACAAAAACAGGCCCTAAATTCTTTGTTGTGTTATAGAATATGGTAATATCTTTTGTACCATAAGAAGTAAGGGAAACCTTAGAATGAAGGGTTCATTTTCTATGTATAGACATTCAATACCTAGTCATTATAGATTCCTTTTATTTTAACATGAATTTCATGAATTCTAATTTCTTATAATCCAATGTTTACTAGAAACAAAAACACGCCCTAAATTCTTTATTGTGTTATAGACTATGGTAATATCTCATGTACCATAAGAAGTAAGGGAAACCTTAGAATGGAGCACTCATTTTCTATATATAGACATTCAATACCTAGTCATTATAGATTCATTTTATCTTTGTGGTGTCTAAGATCTACAACGCGCAGACTATTCTGCACAACGTAGTTTAAAATATTACGCACCAAAAAAAACTTTGCAATAGAGTTCTCAAGACCTACAACGCAGTGCATAGAGTGCACGATTTACTACGCGATGTGATAACACACTTAATGAAAATGATTTTTCACATTGTGCTTAATCTTTAACACATGAATTTATAAACACATCATAAGCTCAGAAATACACATGAAATTATGAACACACAAAAAACTTGATATTAATAACTTCAGCGCTGCACGCTAATACAAAATACGATAATTGTGATGAGATTCAACTCCAACAACTCTGTTGACTTTACAGACACACAACTTGTGCTCTCAGACTTCTTTGACTCCTCAGTTGTTGTTGTTTCTCCTTCACGACTATGTTCTCTCTACCTCTCTCTTTGCTGTAACAACTAACTATAGACTCAGACTTATAAAGACCGTGACTGAGACTTCTTATAGAAGCTAACCAACTTACCATTTAAGACTACAATTAATTCGACTCACTCTTCAGCTACTTAACTGGACTCGAGAAAGATAAGGATCGGCTCCATTAATTAACTTCCCTGCTTGCCAACTGATAAAATTGATCTTATGTAAACGTGCGACTTTGAATTTGCAGACTAACAGATCTACTGACAAATTTACTAACTGACAAATCGGCTGAGACGTAAATCTCACCGACTTGTAATTACTATTTCCAACACCCCCCCTTAATTATAAGTAGGTGGGATTACAAAATTTTACATCAAAAATTGAATTTACATTTTTCTGTCACTCATTTGTTACTGCACAGACTCCCAGATTGTTGCACAGATGCTGAAATACATCTCTTGCTAAAGATTTTGTAAAAATGTCTTGGACTTGATCTTTAGACCTGCAAAACTCTAAACATATCTATTTGTTATTCACTAATTCTCTGATAAAGTGATGCCGTGTATCAATATGCTTGGTTTTCTTGTGAAACACATGATTCTTTGATAACATGATGGTTGAATTGTTGTCACAAAATATTGTAGTTGGTTCCTGTTGTTCCTTCAACAAATCTCTTAACATTCTTCTCATCCAAACTGCTTGACAGGCTGCGCTTGTAGTTGCGACGTATTCTTCTTCTGTTGAAAAAAGAGTCACTATGGGCTACTTCCTTGATTCCCATGATACTATACCTGTTCCAAAATGAAATGTGTACCCATAAGTACTTTTTCTGTCATCTATGTTTCCTCCACAATCATTGTTAGTGTATCCAATAAGTTTGAAATCTTCTGAAATAGAATATCTAATGCCAAAGTCTTTTGTTCCATTCACATATCTCAGTATCCTCTTTCCTGCCTTCCAATGTGATTCTTTTGGAGTTTCCATGAACCTTGAGATTAGACTCACTCCATACATAATATCAGGTCTTCTCATTGTTAGATATATAAGACTGCCTACTAGTCTTTTAAACAGTTTGGGATCCACCTTGGACCTTTTATCTTCCTTTCTTAACTTCAATCATGTTATGACAGGTGTTGGGGTTGCTTTGGAATTTATCATATTGAATCTTTTCAATATTGCATGCGCATACTTAGACTGTGAGATAAATATACCAATTTTGGATTGGTGAACTTCTATTCCCAAAAAATATCTCATAATCCCCAAATCAGTCGTTTCAAACTCATCCTTCATGACTGACTTAAATTCTTCTTTTCCAAAATCACCTATAAAAATCATATCGTCCAGATATAAGCAAACAATTAACATGTTACCTTGTTGATTTGCTTTGATGTATAGTGTTGGCTCACTTCCACTTCTCTGAAATCTGTTCTGTGTAAGATATGAATCTATCCCATTGTACCAAGCTCTTGGAACTTGCTTTAACCCATACAGTGCTTTATTTAACCTATACACGTTGTTTTCTTGTCCTAGAACCTCATAGCCTTGTGGTTGTTCCACATACACTTCTTCTTCTAGGTGTCCATTAAAAAATGATGACTTTATATCCATTTGATAAATAGACCATTTGTTATGCGCGACAATGGCTAACACAGTTCTGACTTTGTCCATGCATGCAACTGGTGCAAATTTTTCATTGAAATCAATTCCAGGTTGTTGTGTACAACCTCTTGCAACTAAACTTACCTTGTGCTTATGGACATTTCCTTCTGCGTCTTGCTTGGCTTTATAAATCCACTTGACACTTATCACATCCTTGTCTGCAGGTACATCTGCCAACTTCCATGTCTGATTGTTCTCTATGCATATGATTTCTTCATCCATGGCTTGTGCCCATACATCATCTTTGACAACCTCTTCAAAGGTTAATGGATTATCTATTTGTGAAAACAGAGCGAAAACTGAAAATGAATTTGTTGTGTCCTCATTATAGATGTCCATAGATGATTTTAGGGGCGAAATTTCGCTCATGAGCGAAATTAAGGGGTTCCAAATTTTGATTGGGGCGAATTTTTTGTATTGTATTGGTTTTTTTATTATTTTATTATTAGCCCCTAATTTATTTTAAAAAAAAATCGCTTATAGGGTTAGCCCAGGTTTTTATGAGGGAAATGGATAAAAAATAAAATTTCGTTCATGAAATTTCCAACCTCAATCTCCATTCGCCCAATTTCTACAGATATGGGAATTACTGATAGCAAATCCACCCTCCCATTTGATATATTTAAGGATTTATGCTTTAATTCGCCTGAATTCAGGTTATGGGGCAAATATAAACTTTCGTTCGCCCAATTTAACAAAAAAAGGGCATTTGTTACCAAGCAAGCAAATATTTCCTTTGTTTTCTTTTCAATTTATGGAGAGTTAGTGAATTCCTCTATTGGATTTTCCTGATACGGAAAAATTAGGGATTACTAGGTGCAATCAGTTTCAATTTATGTAAAACAACTTTGGTAGAGTTTGGATTATATGGGTAATGGGGGAAAGGGGGAAGTGGAACGCAACGAGATGAAGGAGGTGGTGCGAGTGAGATTGTTATGCCTACATAGATTCAGGATGAGTGAAAACATTCTGCAAAAGAAATTTGGGAAAGGGTAAAAGTTGGTGTTGGAGAGAATGGATCTTTGCTTTCCAGATGCACCTTTCCCTGCCCAAGGAAAATCAAACGTGGAAGAACATTTTCCTCCCCTTATTATGAATGGTTTCAATTCAACTCTGTAAGTACTTATTTTACTACCACGATTCCCTGTTGAGAACTTCAATTATACAAAGTTTGGTGTTGTTTCTATGTGAGGGAAAATTTTAGGATATTATGGTGTTCATCTTCCATCTTAAATCTTAAGGGAAATATTTTTTTTATATCAATGAATTTTCATACGTTAGTTTCTAGTCTTTTTGAATGGAAAAAGGAGTTGGGAAAATTTGGTGACTATTTTTTTTCAAATCCATGTAAAGATTTTCCTAGTTGTGATGCATATCATGCCCGATTTTTAAAACCCTAATTTTAATGAGGATATGCCTTCATGTATGAGCTGAATAAATAAAGTTATATCTCTTATAGAAGACATATCCTGAGAGATGTATGCCAAAAAGGCACTAACAAGTACCTTGAAAAGGTAGATTGGTTTGTTTGATTAAAATATTTAGAATTGGCAGGAGTCTTTGTTGAAGATATATGTCAAACAACCTCTAGTAACCTTCTTAGTTTTTTAATTTTGACTTCGAGCTGGTGAGACTCAATGCTCAAATGTGTCTCTCCATTTATTAGATGAACATGTTCTCTCAATGGCTTGGGAGGTTCAAACTACTCGCGTGTCTAACTATGAATGGTCTAGTGAATGCATTTTAGCGATTGCCTATGGTACTAATAATTCTCTTATTAGTTCCTGCTGAAGGTCAGGACTCTAGCGTTGACCTTCAATTAGTTTGTGGTTGACAAAATGTATTTTTGTATGATCTTCAAAGTTTTGAATAGGAAAAATAAAATAATCATTTTTTAAATATTTTATTTACTTTTATTTGACTTCCTATTGGTTAATAATCTTCAAGTCTTATTGTCGAGTTTCTTTTATGCATTTACATATACCTTTATGTATCATAAGTTTGGACGTTTACATTATGGGAAATCCTGAAAAGGATTTGGAAATCTTGACACAAAGATCTGCATTATATTGATTGCCTAATGTTTTTGGAAATCCTGACATACATATTTTTAGTTTCTTGAAAAAGATCTACATTATATTGACTATCAAACCCACAGAGGGATTTAATAATTGCAACCACTGTCTCCTTCGCCTTGACAACACCATCAAACCGATCAATCTGTGTATACGATGGATTTAAAAATTGTGGCCACATTAAAAATTGTGTCCACCGTCTCCATCGCCATGAGAACACCATCAAACAGATTGATCCATGTATGTCAGGGGTCCATTTTGCCGTCTCAATAGTACAAGGTTTTCAAATTACTTCTCTGCACTGCCTCACCGCATTTTATCTTCATTGTGATTGACTTCTTGCTACTCTTCCATCCATAGATTTAGTTTAATCCCCTACATCCCCGTGGGGCGATTGCTACTCTTCCATCCATAGATTTAGTTTAATCCCCTGCATCCCAGTGGGGCGAGAGAGCAGGTGGGATGGCTTGAATAGTATTCATAATCACGAGATTGGCTTGTACGTAAGATTCATGAATCTTACCATAATATAACTTTTGTGTTCTTCTACTTTTCAGTTTCTATGATATCATACACTTACCAGTAAGTGTATGATCTAATTCCTATCCCTGTAAATATCATATAATGAATGAATAATTATCAATAACAAATGAATAATCATCAATAAAGAATGAGTTACAATTTTATATTTACTAGCAGATTCATTCAAGATCTTTATCAATATGATGGAGTTAGAATTGTGCATTTTGAAAAAACTTCATCCAAAATCCCGATTTCAAACCTGTGACTTCTCTTCGGAGTTTTCAGAGTAGCTACATTTGTTGGCGGAATCGTTATGTTCTTCTTCTTCTTCTCAACACCATTGTCCAGGCCGGTGTGTTCTTTTGCATTTATCCTATAAGTAACTTATTTTACCATGGCCAGTTTCTGCCCCTCCAACTTCCTACAACACCACTAGATGATATTGATATCGATATTTCCTTTCCACAGTCTTCTAATTTCCCTGGAGTCAAGATCCAGTTCCCCAAGCTGCTCAAAACTGTTACTAAGTTGAAGATATCTTTGTTGGGATTCAGAAAGTCGGCTAAACCTGGCATGGATTTGTAGTCTCCTTATGTTGAATATGCCGACACTGGTATTGCTATGGACCATGTTGTGCCCAGGAAGAATAGATCGTTCACTATGAAATTAAAGGTCGTGGAAGTACCTTTGGTCTCTCTTTTCACTCGAGGTAATTCAAAGGGTTCCAAGAGAGATGACAACAATCATGGG
>SNQJ01S0027287.1:255507-284546 GCA_010110895.2 Picea sitchensis | reverse complement strand
AACACATCTTGAGATATGTTGTTGGGACAGTGGACTTTGGCCTAGATTATGTCAGGGGATATGGAGTCAGTTTGGTTGGCTACATAGATTCAAACTAGGCAGGATGCGTTGCTGACAGGAAAAGCACCTCGGGGTGCTGCTTCAGTTTGGGGTCAGGACTTGTTTCTTGGTTCAGCCGGAAGAAGAAGTCAATTGCTTTGATTTCGGCCAAGGCAGAGTATATAGCAGCCAGTCAGGCCAGTTGTGAGGCCATTTGGCTTCGCAAGATGTTGGTTGGTTTATTCGGTCAGGAGATGGCTCTGACTGTCATTCACTGTGATCATCAGAGTTGCATAAAACTCTCTGAGAATCCAATGTTTCATGACAGGTCGAAGCATATTGAGATCAGGTACCACTTCAGTCGTGACTAGGTTCAGAGAGGGGCAGTTCAGTTGCAGTATATATCTACATATGAGCAGGTAGCAAATATTCTCACCAAGGCCCTACCACGGTGCAAGCATGTCTTTTTCAGAGACACAATGAGCTTGGTGAGGAACGCCTTCCTCGGTAAGAGGGAGTGTTGAGATTTGTACCTTGGGAGGTGTTCCCCATGTGCTTTTGTCCTCCTTAGCACATGAGGGAAGGATTTGACACTTTGTACCTAGTACTTTTGTCTATTTTCACTTTGACTTTGGTTAAAGTGAATTTTGGTCACTTTTGGCTAAAGTGAGTATTAAATCACTTTGTGGTGATTTTGGAGACATAAGTAGACTTAGGAAACTTAAACCAAAAGTGGGTTATGATTTAGAATTGATTGGTGAGATCCCATCCCTTCATTTGGATTGATCTCAACCATTAATTCTCAGGTTTCCTATTCTTGCCTAAAGAGGGGCAAAAGAGTATAAGGAGGGCGCACTTATTCATGGAGAGTTTTGCTCGTGAGAGGAGGAGAACTCAAGCTATGGAGATGAGGTCAGATGCATGAGGTTTTTTGGAGGAGGCCGCTAGCTTTCCTTGTGGACAGCTTGGAGCAGCTTGCTTCATTATTTTATTGGAGTCATTCTACAGTTGAGGAGGGCGCATGAGCTTGGCAGGCTTATTCCTTCCTGGTGGGATTTCTAGCCATCAGATTTTAGTGAGGTCAGTTGCAGAGTGAGGACATCAGCTGGAGCTTCGTTCCTGCAGAGGGGCTTTCCATTCTGACATCACAGATGATTTCTGGAGCATTTACTGTGGTTATGGCAGTTTGCATGAGGGGCGCACCATCCAAGGGTGCATCTGCTTGAGGGAGCTTGTATATCAACTCTGTTGGAGTTTCTATTGTATCAGGTTCCATCATTTATTGTGTTTATTGTAACCTATACTTTCTTTTCCTCATATATACATTTAGATCTCAAACTACTTTTCCCCAGGGGGGTTTTGTCCAGGGTCATGTTGACCAAAAATACTGTGTCTACAAATGCATGCTATTAGTTCTTAGATCTGTCCATTATCAACAGTAAACGATGTATTAGGTGTGTTGTATTTATTTGAGTTTCATGTACTAATTTCCTATGGCAAAAACGACATGCTAGAGCACCCAAATTGAGAATATAACCATAACAATCAGCTTAAAAGAAACATGATTGTTGGCTGTTATAAAATAGCATAAAACTAAAAACAAGACAGTGAAAACTTAGAGCCTTAGCTTGGTCAAAGACAGACCAAGAAGGCAAGCTGATAGGACCTGGAATTTTCACAATCCTCCACACGAGGTAGCAAAGAATAGTAGACTAGGTTCCTGACCATTGGGCTTTATTTGACCTTCAGACACTGAGAGAAAATAAATGACAGACATAAAACAAACTGAACCTATCGACGTAGCTTCTAAAACTTCAGCATAAACTTAGGGCCTTCACTTTGGACTTCAATTTTCTGCTGACCTACTAACTCGACACAAAAATAACTGAAACGATTATTTACAATGAAAAATGACTTAAACGGATTTTATTTCATCAGATAATGTTTGAGGAACCTATCATTTATAGGTCCCCAACCAAAGAATTCTCCACCTAATCCTTCTATAAAATAAGCATTTCCCCCACAATGATCGTTGATTCTGAATGGACCCGTCCAAAGATGGTCGAACTTTTTGTGCTTTCCTTTGTCCTCATTTCTGGCGTCCCATATCAAGACTAGATCACCCAACCAGAAATCATTTGGTTTAGAATTCTTATCGAAAGATTTCTTTATCCTCTCCTGATGGAGTTGCGACCGATTATACACCTTCTCCCTCACCTGTTGCGCGTGAATTAGTTAATTTATTCTCCTTTGCGCATCATTTGAATCGACCTCCTGCTCTTGCACCAAATTTTTTACGGGTGGCCCCAATGAAGTAGGTAAGATTGTGTCTTCGCTATAAACAATCGGGAAAGGCGACGTTGATATAGACTTCTTGGTGGTGACCCGATCTACCCATAGCGCATAGATAAGATTTTTATGTCAAGCTCTCTTGTTGTCTTGCAGGAGTATTTTGATGATCCTGGTTAGGCTCTTATTTGAGGATTCTTCTAACCCGTTTGCTTGTGGATAGTACGTCGTAGAATTCCCCAAGGTTATGTTATAATCCTGACAAAAATTTTCCATCCTCTTAGACTTGAATGTAGCCACATTTTCTTTTATGATTTTAACGGGACACCCGAACCTTGATAAGATGTTTGTCTCCAGGAATTAGATGATAACTGCATATGTATCTTGCTTCGTGGGGACTGCCTCTATCCTTTTCGTGAAATAGTCGGTGGTCATGAGTATCCATTTGTGTTGCATGAAGGATGGTGGATTTATTTCCCCTATGAAATATAAACCCCACTGCATGAAAGGTAGTTCGACTGAGATCGGCTTTAGTGGTAGGGGTTGCAGCTTTCTTGTTCCATCAAAAATCTGACATTCATGGTAGCTGGAGACCTCTTTATACACGTTAGTGAAGATTGTAGGCTAGTAATAACCTTCCCTCAGGATTTTGTGCATGGTGGTTTTCCAGTAGTGGTGTCCTCTGCAATCACCTTTGTGAAATTATTGTATGGCCCGCTTCGCATCATCCTCTAGCAATCAACTCAACAATATTCCCCTGGGGTCTTTCTAGTAGAGTGAATTGTCTAGGATGCGCAACTTAACTTCTTTAAGCTTGATAAATCTATCCTTAGTCTTACTCACACCCAAATGGGCCTGGAGATTCTCCAACACATAGATGATGTCTGCATACCATGACAAATCATTGAACTGTTGAGACACCTGCGCAATTTTTTCTTCTTGAGGGCATTCTGATATATTAGCGATGAAATTCATTCCTGCAGTGTTGCATTATGAATGCGCCATTAATTTTGCAAGACCCTGACCCTTGATCATTTTTGTAGGCTTTATCTCAATATCGTATTCCAGGATGGCCGCTATCCACTTGCCTCTACTTCCTTTCGGGTCAGGTTGAGTCAGGATATCCTTTACTGAGTTGTTCGGTACATAAGCGATGACATGGGAGTGCAATATATATGTCATGAATTCTTTCAAAGATTTCACTAAGGAATACACCTTTTTTCCATAATGTCGTACCTTAGTGGCGCATCGCGCAGTGTCTAGCTGAAATAGGCTATGGGTTTTTCGAATCCCTTCTCTTCTTTCTGCAACAACATGTTGTCAATAGTGTGTTCTGAGGCTAATGAAAACAGGATGAAATCTTTCATAAAATATGGGTTGGCCAGCACAGGATCTTTAGTCAGTGCCACTTTGATATCTTCAAAATACTTCTTGGCCTCGGGATTCCATTTGATCTCGTTTCCCTTCCTGAGCATGCAAGTTATGTGCTTTATGATTTATGCTAGGTTCGAGATGAATCTCCTCAAGAAGTTTACTTTTCCTAGGAAGGATTGTACTTATGTTTTACTGCACTGGGTGCCGAGCTTCAATATTTCGTCAACCCTAATAGGGTCTATCTTAATTCCTTCCTTCGAGATAATGTGTCCCAACAACTTCCCTTCCTCGACCCCAAAATGCAATTTTTTGGATTTAGTGATATGTCGAACTCCCTGCACTTCTAAAAAACCTTCTTCAGGTGCTCGAGATGTTGTTTGTCAGAGGAAGAGTACAATGTAATGTCTTCCAGATAAATTACGATGAACTTGTCCTTTTCATCAGAAAACGTGATTTCCATTACCCTCTGGAAAGTGGCTCCAATGTTCATCAGGTCGAACGACATCTTGGTGTACATGTATGTTCCCCATGGAGTTGTGAAATTCGTTTTCTCTCTGTTGTCTGGGTGGAACATGATCTAATTATATCCTGAAAACTCGTCTAGCATGGACATCTTCTAGGACCCCACCACCTTTTGCAAGATGTATTCCATTTTAGGAAGGGGGTAGTGATCCTTGAGAGATACTTTGTTTAAATTTTGGAAGTCTACACACAGTCTTATCTCGCCACTCTTCTTTCTTACAGGTACCAAATTAGCTACCCATTTCTAGGATCGCAAAGACATGATAATTTTAGCGTCGAAAAGATTCTTTACCTCCTTCTCGATCAACGGCATCAACAGGGGATATATTCGTCTCAACTTCTCTCTGAAAGGTTTCTGATCTTCCTTGAGAGGGATAACATGTTGGATCACTTTCGTTTCATATACTTTAAGGTCATCATAGCTCCATGTGAATATGTCCAGGAAATCCTTCATGAGCTTGACGTAGTCCTGCTTGACCTCTTGACTGAGTGTCTTTGATAATTTGACTATCTTCGGGTTCTCCTCAGTCCTGATGTTGAAATCTTCCACGTCCTCTTCGCTTGTAGTGATCTTGAGGTTCTTATCCACATCATTCTCGTCAAACATCTTTTCCAGTGGCACCAATCCCTTTGGAATGATATTATTTTTTAGTTGTATTATGTCCCTTCCCACGATCTGGTTTCATAAAGAGTCGGTGTTACTGCACACATCCGTGCTCTCATCTTCATCACCACAAAATTCCTCGTCAATGTTTGTATTAGAAAACTCATCGCTCATAAGGAGGAATATTTCCACCTATTTGTCATCATCAAACACTTTCCAATGTTTGATATTATCAGGCACTTTTGGCCTGTGCTTGACCTCGATTTCATATCTTTTCTTTGGGAATATGGGGATCTTGAAAACCGAGGTCGAGGTGGCCAACGCATCAGCGATCTGATTTTTCTCTCCAAGGATAGCAGATAGGTCATACTCTGAAAATCCTTCAAGGAGGTCCAAAGCAAAATTTATGTGCATTCTCAGCCTGGGGTGTTTGGTCTAATATACACCCTTTACCTGATTTATGATCAACTCAAAATATCCGTGCACTACTATCTTTTGCACGCCCAATTCTTTCAAAACTTGTAAGCCCAAGATTAGTGCTTCATGCTCAGTCATGTTGTTAGTGCATTCAAGTGTGAGCTTGTATGAGCACAACTTTGTGCCTGCTTTAGGGGGGCTTACCCATACACCGGCCCCATCTCCTTCTCGGCTGACTGCACAGTCAAAACTCATGTTCCACACCCTATTTTCCATGCGGTCCTTCAGGTCAGTGCACTCTATTGTTTCCCGCGCGGTTTCCTCGTCAGCTATCATGATGGTTTTCACTTCTTCCTCTTTGAAAATCAAGTCATTTTAGAATATAGAAGAACCCACCTTAGTGTCGATGGCACATATAGGATGATTGTTTGGTTGTGTCTTGTTGCTTACCATGTATTCCAGCAGCAATTTTCTATACAACCTTTTGTCATGGACGAAAACATGGATGGTGGCATATGACATATCCATCTGCAAAGTGCCCTTCAACTTCACAACCCACGACCTTGATAGAAACATGCCAAACTTTGGGGGTATGTTCGCGATGACTACATCCATGACCATGTTCTTAGCGGGGATTTGAGCCAACGACACAACTAGGTCTCTGATAAGTCCCAAACAATTGACTTTACTCAAATCAAAAGAGAAAAGGTCTTTGTATGGCCTGGTGATATACAAACCCAATTCATCCATGATCACCTTTAGCATGAGGTTGTGCGACGTGACGGAATCCAACATGGCGTTATGGAGGGTCATGTCATGGACCTTTAGATTGATGTAGAACAGAGAGACATCCTCGGTATCATTTGTCTCTTCAATGCGCGAACCAAAACGGATAGCGGGGTGATCATCTTAGATATTCAGGGTATCGGGGGTCCCTCCCATTTTCATCATTTTAATGATTTTCTCCTGATAATCTCCCTTTCTAATAAGTTCGTTGAATGGGACAGATATTTTGATTTTGGCCATCTCATGTTCAAAATTTAAAGGGGGACATGTTTTCTCTACCTCTTTTCCGCTCGCCTCCCGGCCAGTGTCCGGAGCTTTCTTGGAGACCTCCTCCTTCGACTTAGCCTTCTCCATCCCGTCCTTGGTTGCGTTTTCCGACCTTGGTTGACTTGTGGAAGGGGTGTGCACCGAAGGCTTCCTTATGGGGTTCATTTTTTGCGACTTGGTAGGTGCATCTTTGCTCTGGAGGTTGTACTTCTTCTGGAACTGCATGATAGCATTCTGATAGCCTTTGCTGAACTCTTCTGTCTCCCAAGATGATGGATCATCTGTTTCGAGTATCATATCATCGTCCATCTCCAACATGAAGTCATCGTTTTTTCTCATGTATCGATCATGCTCGCTCTTTGTCAAGAACACACGCTATTTTTTGTTGTCGGAACAATGCATCTGGTCGTCGAATGTCTGGTCGAATTCCTCGTCCGTGTAGTTTTTTTGGAATGGAGGTCTTGTCTACTAGTCGCCTTGATCCCTCTACTATTTCTCTTCCCTCTGTCTGATCTGAGGGATTTGACCCCTTCTGAGATTTTGATTCCTATGTTGTGGGGCATTTTGTTCTCGGGAAGCAGGTCCACGGTCTTCATCATCAATTTGAATTTTTCATATGAGGATCGCGACGGAGATGGTTGTGCATCTCCCTGGGGTCTCTTCTCGCCTCGGTTGAACCTCAGTTTTATTTTTCCCAACGCCATCATGTTTAGTTCGACTTCGACAACATTACTCATTATAGCGTCTATACTTGTTGATCTTCATTCTCTCAACAACAAGGAGAAATCACTGTCGAAGGAATCAGCGGACCACAAATGCGTAGCACCGGGGGGCGGCTTGAATTCTGCAGGGATATAGTTATACACCTTCAAGAAACTGGCTGAGAATTCTTGTACTGTCTCTTTCGGTGCTTTCTTCATATTATTGTACTGTGTTAGCAGCTACAAAAGGTTTTTCTTATCCCCCCATTTATTCAGGAAATATGTCTCGAATGTGGTGAAGTCTTGAATTCTCGATGGTGGGAGGGATTTGAACCATTTCCTTACATATCTTGAAAGGCTCTATGCAAACAACCTCATTTTCGTGTCTGCATAGTCCACCTCCTCCAGGTCGACGAAATCATTAAACCAGTCTAGGTGCCTCTGGGTGGAAACATTTCCTTCAGCGTCGTAGAGCCTAATTATCTAACTATAATTATGAGGTAAGTCATGTAATTGGGTCGACAATATGAGGGGGGAGAATACGGCGGCCATGGCTCTAGGAAGATTCGGATTTTGAGGGATATTATTTGATATTAGGGCTTGGAATTTCTTCCGGTCGAAAACGGTCTTGTCCAACCTAGTTTCTGACTTAGACCTAAAAAGGGTTTACTCGAATAATTCATCAAACTCAAGGTCGTCGATGCTCTACACACCATATTTGGGTAAGGACGGGCTTCTTTCCATGTAGTAGAATGGGTCTGACGCTTTCTCTCTAGTCCTGCGCAGAATATTCTCGGGGTCGTACACAAGCTCTGTGGAGTTTGGGTCAGGATTGGCTCTGGTATAGATCGTCTTCAGAGCCAGGGTTCATGAACTATGCTACCTGGAGCTACTGGTATTTTGGATTGGATTCGCCAGGGTAAGGGTTTCATCTGGTGTGAATGTTTTCCCATCTGTTACCCTAAGGGGTCAAACTGCAACGTTAGTGGTTCTCCCAGGGAAAATCTATTCAGTTTCATCCCCGACAACAACGATAGAATGTTATCACTCTGTAAATATGTTTCGCTAATAAACAGACAACGAAGGTAACTTTTTCAACCAACTTTGAGACCCAAAACTAGCCTTTCGGATATGGAGAGGGCTCTCTCGGAAGGTGCAGTCTCCATGCAAGATATGGATTTGAAAGCAGTGGCTAGATTTAACACCTTTGATAAAACGGGCTCTGGTTATATTAGCACAAGAAAGTAAGACTTGGGCTATGGATTCAATTTGAGGGAATGACAAAGACAAATGAATCAGTGACTGAACTTGAGAGGATAAAGCTAGGCGAGCAACAGTATTCAGTGTAAAACCATAATGTGTGGCGGGAGAAAAACATAGGAAGTAACTCAGAGCACTGTTGCAGGCTAATTCAGAGCTATCTTTAGAAGAAAACATTTTGTTTAAGTGGCGCGAACAAGGGGCACTGTGCAAAGAATCCACAGGTTCGAAAATTCATTCCAAAATAGACAAAAAAAGATATGAATAAATATGACAGGAAGCACATACGGAAAGAAAGAGGCACAATACATCCAACTGCTACAACTAGATTATTTTCATCGAGTTACAAGACCTTTGCATTAAATTTCAGTCACAAAACTCAAATTGCATACAATAGTTTTCGTCTACCAATTTTGCCAACCAACCTGGCTTACATCGGAAATATGAAATATATAAATGAGAGCGTCGCTTGGGCTTCCTTGTTTTATAACTGCTAACCCTTTAAACTAAGAAAACTGAGTAGCATGCATTGGAGACTCTTCGCATGGTGCCTTCCAAAAATAGGAAATAATCACATATGTTTACACATGACTGTTCGTAAATTTTCCATGAGGATTTGATCATCGGACAAGTATTTATATGAGGGAAAATGTGTCATTGTTTCCCTTCAATCAGATGTCTGAGCAAGCAAATGTCTACTGGGAACTTTTCATTTGCAATAATGGCTTTGATTTTGTTGCGTGCTCATTTGTTGGGAAAAATGTGTGTGGCAAGTGGTTGTTTGATTTTTACGGTCGTTATAAAAATGTTAGAGTGCTTTGGGGAAACCTGTCTTTCAAAACTGCCAAGATTTGTCTTATGATTTTGGATGAAAAGATGAACGCCTTCTAAACTTGTTTTTTATGCACATTGGTGAGAGCCATGTGGGCTTCCTTCTCGGTTTCTTTGCATTCCCTAGAATTCTTTGTATGCCTTTCCTTCGTCGGTCTCTATGCTTCTCTCAATGGTACAATGGTTTCTTGCACCTCTCTGAGCTGTTGTTTTGGCCATGCCACATTCCCTTCATGACCCAGCATTGCTTACGCCTCCATAGTATTTGTCGCTAGATGTTGCCTCAACTCCATGTTTTCCTGATAGAGTTCAGTGATATCCAACTTTTCTTTCTTTAATTGTTGGGATTGATCTTGATAATTCGTTCCTGTGATATCTATTTTCCTTGTTCTTCTCCTGTCTCCGTGGCTCGATCCTCCAGCAAGCTCTAGCCGGATGGCTCGGATGAGTAGTTCTTCAGCCACCGAACTAGCACGTGGCTCTTCCGAAAACTGAGCTTCCACATATTCCTTGTCCTGCCCCTTCTCCGAGGCATTTTCTGTTGAGGAGACGGGGATTCTACTATCTTCCCTTCCTATGCAAGTATTTCTGCTTCAGGTTCCACGCAGTTTGATCTGGTCTTCTCTATGGGTAAAGGAATGACTCCTTTCACGTCCTTGGGAATGCTTGCTACAGGTTGTTATTGGGTAAATCGGTAGATACAGACATGAACTAATCCCCCTAGATCCACCTAGATCTAGACCAAAATGAGACGGAACGAGATGATTTCCCCAAGTTGTGATCATTGAGTTTTTTACCAAAAGAGGAATGGATAACATACCTTATGAATCGCTTCCTTATATCTCTATTGTCCCTTATTCACTCTAGTGCTCTTGTAGAATCAGATCTGCAATAATACAAACCAACCAACGTGAAATCAATAATAGTAGAATTCAATGACAACCTAAACATGTGATCAAGGAATCATGTAATAAGATACTAATCATTTTATGTGAAAGAGACATGCCACCGTATTATATTAATAAAAAGTGGAAGATACAACCGAATTGCCTTGATGTCACAGGTTCCCTTTTAGTGGTCCTTCGTTCCAACACACACATATAGTTGCTCTGAAATTTGCATGAAGAGAATCCACAAAATCTTGATGGGAAAATGGTGGCCTCAAGCATCACTAGAAACAAGATCCTTCACACTGTCTTCAGCCTATTCTTTCATCAATTCTCTGCTTAATCTTTATTAACCTTTTCCATGAGAAACCCATGATTATATAGAGGAAGGTGAAATGGTTTAAATGGATGGCGATGATCCCTCCAAATCAGAGAAACTAGTAGGATCACAACCATATGGACACCACCTCACATTCTAGAAGATTCCCCTTCTAGAAACTCTGTGAAACCTCTTTCATCTTTTAGCTTTGGAATGTTGTCGCACCTTGCCTATAGAGTAGCCTGCGGAAATACCATGGGCCAACTATAGAGAAACCTGCGGAAATCATAGATTTTCGCACTGTGTGATATAGGTATCCTGCAGACCCTTTCTAAAAAGTAGTCTTTTAGAGGAGGAAATAAGTTTCTTTTCTCAGGAAAAAAGTCATGTTGGGAGCCTGAACACATGTTTGTGAAATCATCATTAAGGTGACCAAAATAACGTGTAACAGAATTCCCCCCAAAGTATGAGGTTGGAACTCATGACAACCGAAATACTTTGTAAAAATGTGTGTGTGTGTCAGGAACAAGGAGCGCACCAATCGAGAACCTGCAAACAATCAAGCATCCGCACAATATTATACCATGTCTGAAGTAGGCATTTCCATGTTCAGACTATAAATGATTGAAACCGTAAATATAAGTCATGGCCACCAATTATACAATGTGGATCCATGTCATCAAGATTCTACATAGCCACCAAGAATACATTGTGGATCTATGTATTGGAAAACTCAGATACAAACATAGCCACGAGACATACAAAGTGGATATATGTGTCAATTAAAATCACAAATACTCCATCGCAACCTGGATAAAAAAATGATGAGGTCCAGGGTCTTCAATCCCGTTGTCCATTAGTACGAATCTATCCATGTGATTACAGGTGTTGAAGTCGAACATGTTTAGAAACTACTTGATTATCGGTCGTTAATGAAAACTGTTAACAAGTGCGAGGGAAATCACCCTTGATGTCAATGACTCCCAAGGTACAATAGTACAATCCAACGAGTGCGAATAGATGATATGAAGTCGAACATTCGATGGAATCTCTCGATCAGGGATCAATGATGTAAATCCACTGTCAAAAGCGAAGAAACCTGTCATTGAGGCATGTAGGCTCTAAGGTACTAAATAATTTATAAGTCTTGCTCCTGGCTAATGAGCTGAAGTTGACAGGAAAAGAATCGTCACAGGAGGGCCTTGATGTATCCCCCATCAAATGACACAAAATAAATAATAGATTTAAGGGTAGAGCAAGGTACGAACATGATATGAAACCGACACCAGGAAGGCCGACATGGTAGGAATTGACAATTGTAGATGGTCGAATCAATAGAGGATTTGATTGAACTGCTCTTGAACATATGAATGGCATGACACTAGTCTTGGCAACATTGACTCAAAGACAACCCAAGATATGAACTAGAAGAAAGTCAAATGAGAGACAAATGGATTTCCCAACCCGGATTCAAATGATGAAGGGGGTGTCATGTTCAAGAGTGATGCTTACTGCCACTAATACAAATACAGAGACACATCTCTTTCCCAAATTTTCCCCCACCATTTATGGCGAGTACGTCTTTATTTTTATGCAATATTAAGGAGGATAACATATGCTTGTTGATGTAAGCTCATCCTTCGGACGATTCCCTCGAAGTATGTTTAACAAACCCTAAGAAGGAGTGGTTTGGTCCCATATGGGTCTTTCGATGTTTGTTTAACGAGTCCAAAGATAGAAAACTCGAAGGTTTTTCATGTTTATAGAGTCTAGAAAAACACTTAAAAGAGAAATCTCTCAGTTCCTTTTTCGTAAAATAGTTTGACAGGACCGAGAAAGTGATAAACTATTTCCCATCAAACGTTTTATTCAAATACTTTTACGAGCGTGAACAGAACAAGGTCACTCGACAATGTTTTCATTTTTATAGAGTGCGAAAAGAGATTAAAGGTTACTCCGTAAGTTTCGTTATTTTCGTGTTACCATGACAGGTATGAAAAGACGACAAAAGTATACTCAGTTATGTTCTCATCGATTTTAGAGCATGAGAACGAACAAAGACTAAGCTTGAGGTTTTTCTAAAAAACCCTAAAAAGTAATTGTACATGCGACGAAAAAGAAAAACAAATCGCAAAAAGTGTCCATACTTCATTGTTCTAAATCCTGATCTGCCCATCTGCGAGAAACAAAACACTCAAAAGACCATTAGACTCGTAGGTTTTTGAGAAAATACATTTAAATGATATAAAATATTTTTTTTTTTAAAAGTAAAAAATGAGATTAATAGGGGTAAGAACTCATTTTCACTATTTCGTTTGTATTTGGTCAAAAACTTGTCTAAGAGCCCTTTTTCACCTCATATTTTGGTGGTCGATTGTGAGGAGCACAGGCGATCATTCATTGAATGGTTTGCGTGAAAACGGTGAGTACCTTGTCTTCTACCTTCTCAATGGTTTAAGATTCATTTTAATCGGTTAAAAAATGATTTTTTGGGTGAATTTTTGGGCCGAAGGCGTGCGTTTGGGCCACCGTGAGTGCCCTATATCGGGGCCTACGGAAATCAAGGATTTATGCAGGTTCCCAATGGTCCACCTATGGAAACCCCACTCTGTAAGTGAAGACGGCGACGAAAAACCCAAAGAGAAAAAGATGTGTTGGACCAAAATGAATTCCAAAAAAGATGATTGAAGGTGCTAACTTCTTTCCTTCATCTCCATGCAGGCATTTTGATTGCAAAGATGTTGGAGTGGAGAGAAAGAGAGCATGAAGATGATGACGTAATGGTTTTGAATGATCTAGGCACCATAAATTCCCTACGACAATGTGGTTTGTTGAAGTTCTTCAAGATCCAGGGCATGAGAGCCCAACTGAGACTGTTGAAATATTTGGTCCATATGTGGGACATGGACCAACAAGTATTTCATGTGGGTGTTCATGTGATTTCCTTGGACATCAAATATATGTACTTCTTTATGGGGTTATCCCTTCGTGGGGTGCAAGTGACCTTAACAAGAGGTCGAGGTGGTGGTTTACCGATGAGTGAATATATCAGACACTATTGTGTACTTGAGGCCGAGCGGTGCAAGGGTAAAGTAGCTATCAGAGGGGTTCGTGATCTGACACTTAGAACCATCCTTTTCACCATTTCACGAATGGAGGGGAGTGCTTATCTGCACATGGCTCTACAGAGATACTTCTAGTACGTCGTGCAATGCACGAAACCACGTGTATTCAATTGGTGTGATGGGATCCTCCGCAGTATGAAGAGTCAATTGACCAAGAGAAAGAATGGAGAACTAAAGAAATTTGTGTATGGATCCATTTTGGTATCTTTATTCCTAGAAATATTCCCTCACCTACGCCTACAGGTGGAGTGGAATATACCAGTTCCACAAGATCCACGGATGAAACGGTGATGTGATCTCATGTCCCGACATGTAGCAGGTCCCATTATTAAGTATAATGATACTTTTTTGAATGGTTGGAGCCCCAGATATTGATGATCGATGACTATGCATATGTCAAGCTGGATTTTCGCAACGAGCCTGATTTGGTGCTACTAGAGGGTTCTCAGTGGGGAGACCTAGGTAAGAAAAAAAAAATTCTTTTATGGTGTTTTTGTAAAAAATTTCAAAATATTCAACACATTTTTCTTTTTAATGTTTTCA
Source organism: Picea sitchensis (assembly GCA_010110895.2). Taxonomy (NCBI): domain Eukaryota; kingdom Viridiplantae; phylum Streptophyta; class Pinopsida; order Pinales; family Pinaceae; genus Picea; species Picea sitchensis. Next base: position 270,582 of record SNQJ01S0027287.1, on the reverse strand, counting down.
ATCCAAAGACTAATCAAAATATTTTGACTGTGCAGATGTAGGGCCATTCCAACCCCCAGGAACATACCCTATCCAGAGGCGAGGGGAAGCAGCAGTAGTAGCAGTATGGGATGCGGAATATTATGAAGCAATCGAGCAGAATTTGAAGGGTTTGACTGCAAGTATCCCAGATATGTCGATCGACGAGGTCTCGAGGCATTTCCAGCACCATATCATAGGCGTGGTTGGTCCACTAAGACGATTTCTCCATAGGGTAGCATGAGTAGTAGTGTGCTACCGTGAGAAGCATCCATGATGCCATTTTGTAGAAGCTATGAGCTTCATATTTTGATATTTTGGTCTTCGGATGAAAAACTATTTTTTTGTAAAAAACTTCTATCGTTATATATATATATATATATAGTGAGGCTTCTACTGGCTTATTTTTCTTTGTATAATACATGTGATGTGTGATTGGATTTATAAATGTCTCAGATATTTGTCTAACACATAATTATCTAGTGCATCAGTTAATGTATTTAGACATCTAGGAATGTGTTGATATTTGATATAATCAAAATAACGTTCCAAGAGGCGAATTCGTAAATATACTCATGATAAAGTAGGACTTTGAATAGCATAGACATTACTTAACTGTAACACTACAAGCTGCGAATCAATTCGTATAACGAGGCGACGAATCCCAAGTGAGATAGAATTGGTCAATAATTCGATGAGTATGCTATACTCTGCGATATTATTGGTTGCACGACCAAGGCAAACACCATGTAGACTGATAAGTTCGTTCGTGGGTGTATAGATTGCCCACGTAGAAGAAGCTAGGTTATGAGTGCTACGACTAGCGCCATCGGTGAAGCCAAAGTGGGGTAACGAAGACTCCGACATCTGGAAACCAAACACAACGCAAGATAAGCGGTCAAGAGTAGAAACCAAATAACGAAAAATCACACAACAGTATGATACAGTAAAATACAAGCACTCATGCAAAGATAGTCTAAGCATAGTACTTCTTCAAGTAAAGCCCATTTTTGGGTTCACTCAAAGGAATGACATCATAATCTACTAACTCATAGGCTCCCTTCTCCAACACGCATTTGATGATATAAGGGCCTCACCACATAGCCTCAAATTTTCCGGCTCCTAGCAAATAACGATCTTGTTCATAGAGGAGAACTAGATCACCCTCAGAAAAAACGTGTGGCTTGACATGCTTGTCGTATTGGGATTTTACGCGTTTCTTTTGGGTTTCAATAACTAGGGTGGCATCACAACGGGCTTCATCCAATTGCATAAGATACAACAAACATTCTTCTTCAGCAGAGGTGTTCGGGAGAAGTTCAATGACTAGTTTTAATGATGGAATCTCACATTCAATCGGTAGGACAACTTCTATACCATACACTAATTGGAAGGGTGTAAACCCCGTGGAATACTTCACGGATGTCCGATAGGCCCATAATGATGAAAACAACATCATGTGCCAACTCGTTTTATGAATTCCTATAATCCGTCGAAGCATGGTGATAAGAACCTTGTTGATTTCTTCAACTTGGCCATTGGCCTACGAATAGTAGGGGGTTGAGTTTTCATGTCGAAGACCCAACTTTTCTGTAAGCTCAGACATCATGAAGTTTCAAAAGTGGCTACTGTGATCAGTAACGATAGACTGTGGGATTCCAAATCGTGTGATGATGTGATTGAATATGAATAGGACTGCAGTTTTTCCCATATTGTCGAATGTAGGCATCGCCTCGGCCCATTTCGTGAAATAATCCACGGCTACGATAATGTATCCATGCCCCCCAGCCGAGTGAGAGTTATATGTCATGAAATCAATACCCCATTTAGCAAAAGGTCCAACGGAAACTACATGGTGTAAAGGAGAGGGATGTGATCTTATTTTGTTGTTGTATGTTTGGCAAGCGTGGCATTTTTGGACGGCAATAATACAATCTTTAAATAAAGAAGGCCAAAAATATCTAGCTTGTAAGATCTTCTGGGCAGTAGCATACCCAGACATGTGACCACCACATGCTCTAGAATGGCAGTCATTTAAATCTTTCTCGGCTTCATCATATATGAGACAACGTCGCAAAATGGAGTCAACCCCACGGCGATACAGAGTGTCACTGAGGATAATGTACTGACGTGCTTGATAGCGTATACGACAATGGTTAGCGCTAGACAAATCGGGCCGAAAAGTCTGGGTTTGAAGATAAATAATGATATCTCCATCCCAAAGGTCATTGGAACTAATGAGAAAAAGGGATTCGTCGGGTAGGGAATCCTCTACTACATTTTTTGTATCAGTGCAGGGAAGGTCACATATTAGTTCAGCAAAAACCAAGGATTTCTTGGACTTAGCATGTTCAATTTCTAAGTCAAACTCCTAGAGAATAACTATCCATTTGAAGTATTTTCCCCCTAGCAGTTGACGTGTAAGAATGTGTTGCATAGGGTTGCAATCGGAAATTACAGTTGTCTTATGTAGTAGAATATGGTGACGGAAAGGTTGGACAGCTTGAACAGCTGCCAAGGCTAGTTTTTCAACATGTAAGTACTTGGCTTCGGTAGTCGTGAGACTCCGACTCAAACAATAAATGACATGTTTGTCATGTAAATCGTCTTCTTGGACCAGAACCATGGCAATGGAAGAGTCTGAAGCAGCAAGATAAAGGAAATAATCTTGACTATAATCGAGAGGGAAAAGTAGTGGGGTATGGGTTAAGATCAGTTTCAAAGATTGAAAGGCTTTGTTGGCAGTGGTGTCCCATACAAACTCAGAGCCCTTCTTTAGTAGTCGAGTAAATCCGAGTGTTAACTCAATGTAGTTTGGGATAAAATGACATAGAAATTTTGCCTTCCCTTGGAAACTTTGTAGCTGGCGAAGTGAGGAAGGAGTAGGGAGATTGAGGATCACCTTGACCTTCAAAGGATCTACCCTAATCCCCTTACGTGACACAATAAAGCCCAGGATTCGGTCAGACTCCACACAAAAGACACATTTGTGTGGGTTTAAGCGTATACGATAGAACTGACAACGAACGAAAATGGCTTAGGGGTGGGTCATATGATCACTACAATGCATGGAATGTGCTTGTAGGTCATCTAAATATGGTTGTACAATATGCTTAATATCATGGAAAGCATAATACATCGCATGTTGAAATGTCACGTTGGCGTTCTTCAAACCGAAGGGAAGTTTCCAGTAGGCAAAAGTGCCCCAAGGACAAATGAAAGTGGTTTTGTGTTGATCCGCGAGTAAGGTATTGATTTGATTATATCTGGAGAAACCATCCATCAAAGAGAAAATTTCACTTCCGGCGCAATCATTGATGATTTGGTCAACGAACAATATTTCTTGATATCCCTATAATCAACACAAACATAGATCATACCTTGTTTCTTGTTAACCGGAACTAGATTGGAGACCCAATCAGTCAAAGCCACAGGATAAATAAAGCCAGTTTTAAGAATTTTTTCGACTTCAAGCTTGATAGCAGCTGCTTTATGGGGGTGGACCAGGTGAAGTCTCTGTCGGACGGTTTTAATGCCCGGGTAGGTCTTAATTTTGTGTACAACAATATCAGAGTCAATACCTGGCATTTATTCGTATCTCCACGTGAATATGTCACGAAATTCTTGAAAAAGTGACTTATATGTGACAACCGCATTGGTGGAACATGAATCTCCGATGTGGACATTTTCGACAACTCCAAGTTTAATAGATATGGCGAGGGGGATGGCAGGTGAAATGTTACTTAAGTTACCTTCATATAACACATCATGTGTGGGTTGAGGAACCGAAGTAACAACCACAATGGTCGACGGAGTCGAGATTCGTTGGTAGCTCTCGATGGTGTGTTGTTCGAGAAAGAGAATGGAATAATGATGCTCATCATCCCAAGGAGTATCTCCCATCGACATAACCAACATAATTATCTCATCCATGGGAAAAATAACATGGAACGGATCAAAGACGAATCACTGAGAGAGGGAGTATAAGTGTCAACCGATTGAATAGCTTGGTAAGAGGATTCAACCAGACTTAAAGGCATCTGATCATCATAGTGAAGGTAATCACCAGGTTCGGGTACTATCCTTGGGTCAGAAGACGTGGGAGTTTCGCGGACGAATGTGGAAATCATATTAATTGAGGCAACCAAAGGAGACAGAACATCAGATGGTGGGATTGGGAATGTACCCATCAGAGTTGAATCTTCTAGTAGACCCACACCGACATTCTTGTACCTAGGGGGTGTCTTTTCAATGAAAGGGACGTTGTTGGTATGTGTATCAGAGTTAAAGAAGGTCAGTTGGTCTACTGTAATTGGAGTCACCAATTTTGTTATTGGGTAAAATGGTAGATGCAGACATGAACTAACCCCCCTAGATCCACCTGGATCTAGAAAAAAATGAGACGGAACGAGACAGTTTCCCTAAGTTGTGATCATTGAGTTTTCTACCAAAAAAGGAATGGATAACATACCTTATGGATCGTTTCCTTGTATCTCTGTTGTCCCTGCTTCACTCTAGTGCTCTTGTAGAATTAGATCTGTGATAATACAACCCAACCAACATGAAAGCAACAATAGTAGAATTCAATGACAACCTAAACATGTGATCAAAGAATCATGTAATAAAATACTAATCATTTTATGGGAAAGAGATGTGCCACCATATTATATTAATGAAAAGTGGAAGATACAACCGAATTGTCTTGATGTCGCAGGTTCCCTTTTAGTGGTCCTTCATTCCAACACACACACATAGTTGCTCTGAAATTCACATGAAGAGAATCCAAAAAATCTTGATGGGCAAATGGTGGCCTCAAGCATCACTAGAAATAGGATCCTTCACACAGTCTTCAACCTATTCTTTCATCAATTATCTGCTTAATCTTGCTTAACATTTTCCATGAGAAGCCCATGATTATACAGGGGAAGGTGAAGTGGTTTAAAGGGATGAGGATGATCCCTCCAAAACAGAGAAACCAGTAGGATCACAACCATACGGATGCCACCTCACATTCTAGAAGATTCCCCTTCTAGAAACTTCGTGAAACCTCTTTTCTCTTTTAGATTTGGAATGCCGCCGCACCCTTCCTATAGAGCAGCCTGCGAAAATCCCGCAGGCCATCTATACATCAATCTACGAAAATCATAGATTTCCACACTGTGTAATATAGGTATCCTATGGACCCTTCCTAAAAATAAGTCTTTTAGAGGAGGAAAGAAGTAGTTTTTCTCAGGCAAAAAGTCATGTTGGGTTCCTGAACACATGTTTGTGAAATCATCATTAAGCTGACCAAAATAATGTGTAACATAGGTGAGAACAACTCCCAGTCATTTTGGGGCTTGGACCTGGAAATTCTACTGCTCTGTGCACCTTTCCTTATGGTTTGGGAGGTCACCATGGCGCAACCAGTATGTATTCTACACGTGACGTATCTGGAAAATGCACATGGGGGGAATTTTAATCAAACTAAATTGGAAAGGAGAATTGAAAACAGAGTGCGGATCTGGTTTCATGACCGAAAAGAGTGTCGAGCATTCGATATTTATAACGAGTCGGGTAGAATAAGGAATCATGTTGGAGGACAGCGAATTCATGGCAAGGAGATGTTTTGAATCGAGTTGCAAGTTTGTCATGGCAAATCCCCGCATGTAGAATACAATTGATAAGGCTTGCTACCGATGCATGATTGAACACCATGATTTTTCATTCCCTTGTCCTTCATGATGAACTGATAATATCTTTTGTACTTTCCGATGTGACTTCCATTAACTACTTGACTCGACCTGGGGCACGTAGAGACTGGTTTCTTAATAGGACTCGACTCTTTGAAAAATACATACCCGTACCACTTACACATGTTTCGACTCTGACATCCCTTCCCTCTTCCAAGGGCCAACCAGCCACTTGCTGACTTCGACCCCATGGTGCTAGGTACCTGACCTCACATGTTCGGGGGAATGGGTCGTACCCCAACTGAAACCAACTCTAAATGGAAAGAAAAATGGTGGCACTATTACCTAGCACCAAAGTATAAATGCCGTTTTTTTTGGGTATGTGTTATATTATTTCCACAATTATCCCCACACATAATGTGTATTTTTCGAGCACAACCAAGGGGGTCACAAGGGCAGTGGCAGGCCCCCCCCAAAAAAAAAATGGGTGGTTTTTTGGTTTGGTCTAATATAGATCGATGCATTAGATTTTTTGGATGCCACATAATCATATATATAGTATTTGTAATGGTGAAGTTAATACAGTGAGAGTTAGAGGTGTGACTCTAAATATTTTGTTAGTTTCCTATTGAATGGTTTCCAAGGTAAATTCCTGAGTACTATGTGTGAATTCTATTGTTTTCTTTCTATTTTATAAAGAATATGTGTGTGCATTGTTATGCTATAAAGGTTTAAAACTACATTTTTCTCTAGGAACGTATAAAAGAAGAAACAGTTTTGGAAACAATTGTTAGAAAGCAAGCTTACCTTGGGTTAGGAGACATAGGACATGGTTCCTAAAGTTGGAGAAATCCTCATCAAATATATTCTATCCCTTACTCCTTCAACTCAGACTTGGGTGATTGAGTGCAAGGGATATGAAATACCTTTAATTGGGAGGAGACAAAGAACCATAAATTTTCCCCTTTTCCACCACCATTTTTTCTATACATCTACCATTTTGTTTTTTCTTCTATACCCTATTACAGATTTTTATGTGTAGTTCTTGAATTCAATGATCAAGATAATCTTATAATTAATTTTGAGAAGTTTCCTTTGAATTTTAATTAAATCATACTTTAATGATTGCTTACTCTATATTTATTATGTTAAATAATCAATCAAGTTGGAGTTGTTGCAGAACAAAATTATTGATATCAATCCTTGCTACATATCACTTCGGGCCCATGTTATGGATCATTACAAACCCATGTTGTGGATCATTATTGTCCATGCTATGGATCACTACAAGATTATCAAATTGTGCTCTAATGTTGTGAATTGTATGTTGTGGATCTGTGCGTGATTTGATATTGTGGATCATGTGTTAGGAATTGTGAGAAACATATTTTGAATTTATGAATGGTTATCCCAACCATGGAAAGATTCATTGCAACTGCAATATGGTTGAAGACACACAATGTAATCATAAAAAATTTATTGGGTATATACTTGCACACTTAATGATAAAAACCTGAGTTTATTTCACCTAGCTCATATTCTCTAAGACAATTGGGTGTGCCCTATCGACTTAAGGAATCCATTTTAAAAATTCTTGGAATAGAGTCAGAATATCTAATTCTCAAGCATGTTATTAAACATTATTTTGTGAAATGTGTTATAAAAGGGGATATTAATTCTCGTTGAATAAATATAGATATAGAAAAGGAGAAAAATAGAGGTTGGAGATATAACTTAATACAATAGAGGAGTGAAGTAAATTTATGTATGAACTTTTTCTTGATTGAATAAAAGTCTTTGTTTTTCTTGTATATGTGAGTGTTGGGATCTAAAGATGTCCTAAAAACAACCTTACTCTGACATTAATTTATCAACCGAGGATTCGTCTTCTGTTTCAAGAATGTCAGCAAAGTCTATGCATATAGTCGTGGAGGTTCAAATCATGTAGATAATTCAGTTAAAGAAAATATGAGCCTATCTAATTTATTGCAATAATCAAATTCTTCACGCCTTCATTAAAAACTCTGAAACTAATAACTTCACTTAACAGAATTGTAATATGATCACTAACACACTGTGAATCAAAACATCAATCAATTTGTTGAATTCATCTAACTAAGAAACAGTAATTTAATCTGTGAAAACACTTAATGAATCAATCTATCAATGATTATTTAACCTGTTGGAAAAGAACAGCAAATTACTGTAAAATTAGGAAGGAGCAACAAATGTGAATTTAAGCGAAGGAACAACAAATGTGAATTTAAGCGAAAGGAACAACAAATGTGAAAATTAAAGGAATGATCAAACGATAAACTAGCAATAATTGGAAATGAAACAATAGTCAATAATATTTAAATGAAACATATATCCTCTACAAATGAACAACATAACTAATTCATATAAGAATCAACACAGTCACAAATTTATCTTAACTGTTGCAAGGAAATTTAAATCACATAATTGAAATAGAATTGATACGATTACAGATGAGACAGTAACTCCTTCCGACTAGGCCCACGGTCTTCAGAAGGTATTGCTGCTAAAAACGCAGTACAAAAATATTATCAAAATCCTCAAGGCTTTCATTAATTCCATAATTGGTAAATCATTTACTATGGACTGCTTGTACAGAGCAATTCAGAGATCTGAATGTTTGATTGAATTTCTTTGATATCTCTCTATTGTTCATCATCCTCTATTTATTACAATGACATGAGTAAATTAAGCTATCCTGAGGATCGAGAGATCCTCAGGATTGCTTTTACTATTTATAAATATTTCAAAATAAAGAGTCAATCTTCCTCTAAACTGCTTTGCGCCTAATTACTTTGATCTTTAATGTCTCATGTATCTTCATGATCTCTTTAATTATCTTGAGGTAACAACATTTGTCCATTTTCTGCAATAAAATCAAACAATTGAAACTGAAATTCAGAAATTATCTAGTATCACTCAATAACATTTCTAGAAGAATTTTTAATCATTTTCTTTCCTAATTACTTCTAATTAATAGAAAATTCAATCAAGAATATATCATAAACCATAGTAATAAGGAGGATATTTATACCTTTTCCTCAACTCAACATACCCCCCAGCTTACCTTTTTGCATGTTCTCATGCAAGTAGAGAGTTTACATTTAAAGCAGTGATACTGAAGGGAGGAGAGGTTTTTTATCCAGGTCTCCTTAACCTATTCTTACCTTTAATCTCTTCAAAATTAGCACCTTCCTCCTCCTTGCGAATTTCATAATTACTCTAATAACCCTCTAGAGGATACCAAATAATGGGAGGATTGTACCTGCATCCAATCTAGGTAGGCCCTCCATCCAGGATCATTCTGGAATACCTCTCCAACCTAAAGGTGGTTGCATGAAAATTTTGGAAACCAAATGGTTCCCTGTTCTTAGCTGCATTTAAGGAGACATCCCATCTTAGTTTGGCAATAGAAATGGCTTCTTAATTAAGCTCTCTAAAATACTGTAGACCTGAACGTACAACATGTCTGTGGATGGGAGCTAAAGATTCAACAACCTTCTCCCTCTTCATGAATTTTTTGAGCTGCATAATGGTTTTAAGGGTTTTAGGAGGTTCCCCTCTGATCCATAGGTCTAGCCCAGTATCCCTTTTCATGAAAACTTTGTGTTCTTTAGCCCACCTAGTTTGGTTTTTGGCAAAGGACAAGAATGCCTGAAACTATATGTCCCCAGTAAAAGGATTAGGGTTCTCTTTTCTATTTTCTCCTAGGATAAAGTTGTGAAGGTATAGTTCACACATAAAGTATTGTACTCCCTCCTCTTGTTCTCTAAAACATGCAAAATCAGAAACAGTGGTAAACTCAAAAGGTTTTTGTTCTCTAATAGCCTTCACTCCTAGCAACAGATAACGTTCTAATAAAAATAAGGTGTAATTAGTAGCAGGGGACCTACAAGCTACTATATCAGAACAAATAGAGAAAATTTCTTTGATTTTCTCCAAATCTCCATCTAACTGGCCCTGTACTTTCTTCACCTTTCCTTGATCTCTGCTGAGCTCAGCGAAGGTCTCATTTTATGTTGTTGACATGGCTTGAAGTTGTTTGACAACTTTCTGATTTTCTGACATTGTTACCATTTCACTTCTGCATTGATCTAGGGTTTGTTGGGATTGTACCAATTCTTCTTCCAACCTGCTAATAATGGAATCTTATTGAGGGGATAGAAATGCTTCCTCAGTTTGAACAGTTGTCTCTATTCTTGCTGGAGCATATGTCTGGGTTTCTATTTCAATTGTTTCCATAGGAATGGGAAGATCTGTAGGAAACACTTCTTCAGTTTGGACAGATGTTTATTTTGTTGTTGGAACCTCTGTCTAAGTTTCTATTTCAGTTTTTTCCAAAGGAGCATCCAATTTTGTTTGTGTTCCAACAAAATAGGTGTGAACCATCCTTCTGGTAAGTGGATTTCTTCCTTATACTCTAGGCCTCTTAGATTCCTTCTTCTCATGGTCCTTATTAGCCTGTTCCAAATGCTTCCTAAGTTGTCTAATTATTTATTTTAATCTACCAACTTTTTGTTTTAATACTTTTGTTTTCTTAACCCTTTTTCTCAATATCTTGTTTTCCTGCGTTAATTTTCTAATTTTGTTGTTGTCTTTGCCTTTTGTTTTCTTATGTTTATGAGGAATTTCAAGGTCTTCCCCATATTTATTAGCTGGTAACTACTTCCATTTTTCTTTTGGGTTCTCTATTTGTTATAAAGGACTTTTTACCTCAATGTGAGGTTCTTGTTGTTTTTTTCCTTCAGGAGATGGCATCTCCATATCAGGAAGATCTAAGACAGGTTTTGAATGAGAGTAAGTTGGTACTTGGGGTTCTCTAGACCTGTATGTGTCTTCAATAATTGATGTCCCTAAATTTCCCAGTACTTGAGCCATATCTACTTCATAACTTCTGAAGCAATGCTCTGTAAGGATTTCAAGTGTTGGTTGCTCTGTATATGCAATTTCCTGAGTGTCTTCAGGGTGGACTGTCTTTTTACTCCTTCTTCTTTTCATAGTGGAGGTTTCAGGAACAAAAATTTTTCTTTGTCTCTTCTTCTTTGATGTTTCTTCCTGTATGGTTTGAGTTTCTGCCAACTAAATGGGGTTTGTTTCCATTTCAGGCTGGGGTACTGGAATTTCAATTTGGGTATTGTCTCCTCCTACCTGGGTTGCCTCAATTCCCTATGGGGGAATTTCATGGTGGATTTCGGATTGTTCAACTTGTAGGGGCTCAATTAAATCTCCCCAACTGATTTTTGTATAGCTCAAGGCCTTGTTTACTACTAATTTTACTAGTCTATGGTGACTAATTATATTGACAGGGTCTTTGGCCTTCTAGGTCCTCATAGCAACTTCATACAGCATGGCATTTAAAAAGAATGACAAATTTATCACTGACATTTGTTTTAATTCTTCCAGGAGTTTGAAGTGGCATGGTCTCACCACATAGTATCTCCCATCACATGTGATATATCTTTGTATTACTCCTGCTAGCTCCCTCCATGGCTCGCTAAGAGCAATGGGGTTGAGTCCTTTCCCTTTTTTGTCGAGTTCTTCTCCTGGTTCCAAGAAGGACTCCACGACCTCCTTGAATGTTTTTTATTTCCCATTCCACTGTGTGCCTTCATTTGGGAGGCCTGTTACCTTCGCTATAATTTCCTCAGTGACCAGAATTTGTATGTCTTGAATCACTGAGACTCTCCTCTATAAGTTTTTTAAAAATGCTAGTGTGATATTTATGTCGTATCCCTGCAATCTGTTTAAATATTTTGTCCACCCCAGATGATGTAAAATTTCTCTTGCTTGGTCGGTTACTTGCAGCAATGTGGGCTCTCGGCGGATGCTTCATCTGCCCATGTCTTGTGTAAACAAGTAAGAGCAACTATCATTCCCAACTGCAAACTTAGTTAGACCAGCTTGTGAGAAAATATTACCAGAAATGGTAAAAATCACAGAACAACAAATGTATATAGAAATATTAATTTTTTCATTAATTGTAATCATTATGATCTATTGATAAACGTGCAGGATATCTACCCCCTGATAAATGAAAAGGTCAACCTCGACCGTCGATATGTGCAAATGTGATGATGGCAGGTAGTTCGAATGAAGGGTAATTACTATATCACTGTCGTTGGGAGAACAATAATTAATAACCTTCAAAATCACTTTAATGGTAATCATGAACAATAATCACTCTTTTGTGGGAAGTACAATTTCAAATACCTATGTTCAAAAATGTTTAAGGAAAAAGATTTTGAGTCATCTAAATTTGTTCACGTTTTATAAATATTCTACATGTCATAACTTCGTTACTTTCCCTTGTGTTCAATATAACTAGAATTATAGCCTCTTTGTTAAGAAAGGAAGTCTAGGAACATAAAAATAACTTCGTGTATATAAGATAAACTCCCATACCACAGGCAGAGCCACTGCTTCCAGCAGACGTCCATAGTCTCGACAAGGTTTCCTTTTAACCCATAGATGAGCCTGTATCCTCAATAAATAGTTTGAATCATCTTTTCCCCAAAAGGCCACTATCCTGGTTTGGTAGTTAGATAACAACAATGCCACTCACTAGATCGTAACCTAAGTGAACAAGCCTGTTCGTGATGAGACCTCTTGTCCTTTGACGCTAAATTCCAAATACCATTGCCCTAGTGTGGTAGCTATAGTGAGAATGTCACTTATGTTATTATCTTATGATCATGGTAGGTTGGATCAATATGAGACCCCCTATCCTTTGTGGGGGAATTTTTTTTAATTATTATTTCCCTTTTTTATTTTAGGCTTTATTAAGGAAGGCTCATCTACTTCTTAAGAGTGTGGGATGGCATAAGAAGTGTAAGAATTCCAAGTAAAAATGTATGTTAGACTCCTTATTATGATGTAGAGGCAAATTATCATTCAAGTATCTGTATATATATAGGGGAAAGAAACGAATTATGGTGGTTAAGGATTATGAACAATATTAAGATAATTCGGAAAAATCAATCCAAAAATAATTTGATAAGGTGTGCTAGATAGTCCACAAAAGAAAATGGCAAATCGTTACTATGATAATTAGAAGTGATGTTGCTGAAAATTAATTAGTGAATTTGATACCCAAAGGAGTGGCTAAACGTATCAGAAGGACGTGTTGTTCGTGAAAAATCGTTACTTTCAAAAGGAATGGAACAACAACATGAAAAACCGTAAAAAGGAACAACAACTGTTTCTTTTCGAATGAACATCGCTACCCGAAAAAAGAATGGCAATCATGACAAAGGGGACGACAATTGTTACATTCAACTGAACGATGCTACCCACAACAAAGAACGGGAATCACAACAAAGGGAACGACAATTGTTCTGTTCAAATGAACAACACTACCCACAAAGGGAAAAACAATCGCACGAAGGGAACGACAATTGTTCCATTCAAATGAACGACACTACCAGCAAAGGGAACAACAATCACACGAGGGAACGACAGTTGTTACGTTTGACTGAACGACAACAATCATTTTCAAGTTTCAGCCATCTAATTAAATAATTGGAAACCTCCTGCAGACATTTTTGTTTTGGCAAATCTAGGATTGATTAGTCATCAACTAAATTTATTTTATGTGTAGGTTTATTCAATGATCGAAGTATTGGATGGTTTGTTAGTGTCATGCATTCATTTTCTATTTACTATAGTTGTGCATTCTTTTAGTGCAGTCGCCCGATTTTTGCTGCAAAACATGACATATTCATCTCCTGTGTAAAGAAAGGTTTATATTCGATGGATTTTCCAAAGTGAGATAAGAGGAATTTGAAGTTTGAATAAGGAACATAGAAGAGTGCTAATTATATTCATTACAATCATCTTTTCTAGTTTTTGTTCTCCAAAACTCTTTATAATGACTTTACTAGGAAGTAAAAAAAACTAAAAAAAATCAATCAAATCCTTAAAAAAATATATATACAATATGTACAGTGCTGATAAAAACAACATTTTTATAAAGTTGAAGTTGTTGGGTTACCTTCCCAGCCAACTAAAATCTAAACAGTAGGATGATTACTTACTTCTTGGCAAAATGATTCTTTTGAAAGCGGTTGATGGTAGAGTCATATTCGATGTCCATTTACCAGAAAAGGAGAACCATACCCATTGATGGTAACTAAAGTGATGGTGTCATTGTCATAAATTTAATTTATTTCATACGGTCCCAACCACCTTGTCTGAAATTTTCCAGGAAAATCCTAAAATCTAAAATCATAGAGAAGCATCCATTCACCTTTTTGGAAGGATTTGTTCTTGATATGTTTATCGTGTCAGCTTGCTCTCTTCTACTAAATAACATTTGTGCGTTGAAGGGTGAACAAGCATGCTTCATCTAACTCATTGAGTTGTTGTAAGCACTGTGTGTGTGCCTTCGTAAGATCCAGTCCAATTTCGTGGGCCATTTTTAGAGTCTTGATCTCAAATTCAATTGGAAAGATAGGTTCTTTTCCAAAGAATATATGATAAGGAGAGTAGCCAGTAGTGTTACGCCATGTTGTGCGATAAGCCCATAGGGAATTTGGAAGATCGAAAACCCAATTTTGACAGTTTGTTGAGACTGTTTTTGTCAATATTTCCTCCAAGACTTTATTGGTCCTTTCCACTTGTATGTTTTCCTATGGGTAGTATGGGGAGGTAACTCTATGTTTAATGTGATAATTGCATAGAGTGCCCATGATTTTATGTGTTGTAAATTGCGACCCTCCATTAGTGATTACTTCCCTGGGTAATCCATAGCGTACAAATAATTCAAAGAAGAACTTGATGACAACTTCCTCAGTTGCGTTTGGAAAGGCTACTGCTTCTACCCACTTGGTCATATAGTCTGTTGCAACTAGTATATAAGCTTTCTAATTTGATTTTGGTTTGAAGGTGTTATCACTCCAAGAAACCCTTTGTGGTTGCAGACCAAAGGTGCTTGGTAACTTAAGAAATTATAAATAATGAAAGGTTGGATCAATGGGATAACAGAAAGTAACTAATGAGAAGACAACTCACAATGTAATCAAATAAAACAGTGCTCTCCAAGATTGATTAATCAGCAAATAACTTTCAGTGGGTGAAGAAAAGATTGTTCATAAACCAGTACAAAGTAGGGTCTAATAAACAACTAAGAAACTGATTATCCTGTCATGAGCCAAACAATGGGATGACAGCCATTCAAGACTTGACAACAAGATAACAGTGCAGAAGATATGTGGAAAACTGACACCAAAATGGAAAGGAACCTGTGATCTGTATTAGAAAATGAGAGTCTTAGTACAATAGCCCAATGTGTATCCAGGACTGAACCATTGTTTGATATCAAAACAGGCATTTATAGCCTTTACAATTGGTT
>SNQJ01S0027287.1:223735-255453 GCA_010110895.2 Picea sitchensis | reverse complement strand
CAGAAGGTTATGGTGTGAAGGGAAAGAAGGAGTTGATATGCAAGCTGAAAAAGTCCCTGTATGGTTTAAAACAATCACCAAGGATGTGGTATCAAAAATTTGATACTTATATGTTGGGACTTGGCTTCACAAGAAGCAAAGAGGATCATTGTGTGTATTTTAAATTAATTTGTGATCATTTGATTTATTTGGTCTTGTATGTGGATGGCATGTTGCTAATAGGAAACAACAAGGAGATTATCCAGGATGTGAAAACTCAATTTTCCTCTAAATTTGACATGAAGGATCTCGGTGCTTCAAATTTCATTTTGGGCATGGAAATTAAAAGAGATCAGAAAAGGAGAAAACTCTGGTTAAATCGGAGAAAATATGTCGAGACAATATTGTAGAGGTTTAATATGCAGGAATGTAAACCGACCAAGGTTCCTATTCCTGTTGGTGTAAAGTTATTTGTGGATCAGTGTCCCAAGACACATGAAGAGGAGGAGGACATGTCTCGTGTTCCATATGTGAGTGCAGTTGGCAGTTTGATGTATGCAATGGTCTGTACTAGACCGGACATTGCACATGCAATGGGATTTTTTAGCAGGTATATGTCAAAACCAGGGAAGGAGCATTGGACAGTAGTAAAAAGGATTTCCAGGTATTTGTGTGGCATTGCTAGCTATGGATTGTGATACGAAGGAAGAGAGGGATTGGACAGAGTGGTGAATATATATGACTTTTTGGATGCAGACTGGGCTAGAGACCTAGATCGTAGGATATCTACAAGTGGGTATGTGTTTAACCTGTTTGGAGGAGCAATAAGTTGGATGAGCAAAAGACAAGTTGTAGTGGCACTTTCAACTACAGAAGTTGAATACATGGTAGCCACTCATGCAAGTAAGGAAGAAGTATGGTTACAAATATTGTGTTCAGGTATTGGGTTGGTACAACAAGTTGTAAGGATAGATTGTCACAGTCAGAGTGCAATTTGTCTGGCGAAGAACCTGGCTTATCATTCAAGGACAAAGCATATTGATATTCAATATCACTTTGTGAGAGACATGATTAAAGAAAAGAAAGTATCGTTAATGAAGGTGGACACTTTGAAGAATGTTGTAGACTCATTAACAAAATCTGTGATCACTGAGAAGTTCTCTTGGTGTAGATAATCCATGGGCATTGTTGCCCTGGATTGTTGAATATGTAACCATGTAACCCCCTGTATGCAAAGAAAACAACAAGTGGGAGAATGTTGGGTATGTGTTATATTATTTGCATGAGTAGTTGAGTCTGCATTGCATCGGGTGTGCAGGGGGGTTAGAGGGCGGGGCACTAGGCCCCCCCTTGGAGGGTGCAGGGAGGCGAAGCCACCTGCACAGGGGTTCGGAGGCAGCGCCCCCAAAAAAAAACTTCTTCCTCGGGAAATGTGTCACATATTTAAGTGGTTTTTCGGAACATGGTTTTTTGTCGATGGTTTTCTATTTTCAGTTAAGGAATTAGGGTTGTTCACTAATCCAATTCATTGGATGAGGAATGTGGGAATCTATATGAAGGAAGCACATAAGTATGGACTGTGCTATTGGAGACCACGGAATTAAAAGCATTATATCAGAAGCTACATAATGCGCAAGAGAAGGTGCAGAAGATTAAAGACATGATGAATACTCTACCAACAAAGGAAAAGATAGTTGCCTTAGTGGAGAACAGATAGGTAAACCGAGAGTTAAATCAAATCAGGGCTGAGTAGCAAACACCGGTGAAAAAGTTAAATCCACTGCAAGAAGAAGCATTCAAGGTAACAGAAGATATCGCAGTAGTACAAGGTAAGGTGAAGCAAGTAGTACAAGTGAGCGAAGAGAAGCTACAAACTCCTATCACCATGCAACTCACAGAAGAGATATCGGCGTGAGAAGTAGAAGCAAGGGAAAGGTCACAACTGCCAGGGAGACTTTTGAGAATTTCATTGTGACACTGAAGGCAGTGCATCAGCAGAATTGAGTGGCTCGAGACAAGCCATAGGTGATTGTTGGGGGGATTTTGGAGCAGGATATTTTGGGAACGGTTTTGGGAATCGTGCAGGAGTAAATCACGCAACAAATCGGCTAAGGAGCAGCATGCACAGAAGAAAGGAAGATAGATAGCATATTTTCAGGGGTCAGTGCGCGTGGAAGGCGGAAGTTAGTTAGAAAGTTATACTTTTTTGTCCATTTTGTAATGGGCTAAGCCCTAGTGTCAATGTATAAATATGTAAGGATTTTTGGGTAGAAGGGGTTTCAATCAAGTAATAGATGTGAGCAAAGCTAAGTGTGCACTATATGCACGAGCGGCAAGGGAATTTTGGGTAGAATTGAGACATTATGTATGAGTGCAGTGCACATCTTTTGTAAGAGATGGTGTTGAATAATAATATAAGAAGCATGTTGTTATGGACATAACCCAATTTGGGGTGAACCATGTTAAATATATGTGTTATGATGTATGTTGTGATGTGCTTCTTTTATGTTATGTTTAAGTCACACATATAATGTGTTATCACTCCAAGAAACCCTTTGTGGTTGCAGACCAAAGGTGCTTGGTAACTTAAGAAATTATAAATAATGAAAGGTTGGATCAATGGGATAACAGAAAGTAACTAATGAGAAGACAACTCACAATGTAATCAAATAAAACAGTGCTCTCCAAGATTGATTAATCAGCAAATAACTTTCAGTGGGTGAAGAAAAGATTGTTCATAAACCAGTACAAAGTAGGGTCTAATAAACAATTAAGAAACTGATTATCATGTCATGAGCCGAACAATGGGATGACAGCCATTCAAGACTTGACAACAAGATAACAGTGCGGAAGAAATGTGGAAAACTGACACCAAAATGGAAAGGAACCTGTGATTTGTATTAGAAAATGAGAGTCTTAGTACAATAGCCCAATGTGTATCCAGGACTGAACCCCCTTCTCAGACTGAGTTACTGGGCTTTATAGCCTTTACAAACCGTTTTCAGATCCTCAAAACATGGATCTGTTGTGCTAAAAATAGTAATTGAAACTGAAATTACAAAATATAGGGCTAAGCCCTCAAAATTAGATAATTCATGTGTGTTGATGTGTTGTACAGTCGATGGAGTGAAGCTAAACCTTCCAAGGCCTTTGACTTGATCTGGTGCATAAGAATCGAATGCCTAGAAATCTTGAGATGATTCTTTGATTGTTTATATTTAGTTGATAAAGTATTTTTTGATTGATGAATTCCTGCCACCTGTACATTTGATCTTCTTGCTGGAAAACTTGACTGGAAAAGTGGATCGAATATTCAACCAGCTGCACAAAATCTGGAGTATTTCCTGCCTTCTGTCATCCTCGTTCTGTAGAGTTTGGAGTCTTTCAAATGAGACATCTAAAATGCTCCTAATAAGAGGTATAGCATTCTGTGAATGACAATTAGTAAATTTCTCAAACTTGACATTACTGCTCAACTTTAACAGCTTCTTGACATCCATCATGGCAAGCTTGCCATTCCCAGATGCAGAGACAAGCCATGGATCTTCAAACGCAAGTGAACTTGCTGCTTTGTTGGTTGGTTCAAGCATAAGTGCATATCTGAAATCTTCCATAGCTTCCATGTAATAACAGAGAATTTCCCTTGCAGTACCTCTTCTTAAATACGCTTTCACATTCTTTTTGTCAATACTAATGGCTTCGCTACAGTCTTCTTCAGCTTGTTTGTGAAGAGATGGATACAGATCCCTTAGGGTGTCAAGTAAAAACCGATCTGCTCCATACTTCGCCACCAATGACACTGAAACGGGACATCCATCATACTTTCCTAGAGGTACACTGTCCTGACAGCATCCAGACATACCAGCAACACTCGACAGTGAAAAAGCACTAGAAAGGAAGTCCTCCAATTGTCTCCCCTTTGACCTGAGTTTAGGAGGAGCTGGAGCTGTAGGAATAACCAAAATCCCATCATTCTTCAAAAGGTTGCTAAGAGCTGCACGCATCTCACTCCTTGCCTTCAGACAATATTCAACTTGTTCATCAGTAGTTTCTAGAGCTGTATGTACTCGGCTTGATATACCAGGTCCCAAAACAGGCTTCATTGTCTTGACCCATTCCTCATGGTTCATCTTGAACTCATATCTTTGCAGTGAAAGGGATGCATTGCAAAGATTCTTCAAAGTAGAATTTCCTTCTCCATTTCTGCTTTCTTCATTTTTGAAAACCTTAAGACTTGAACTTTGGAAGCAATATATTCAGCAACAAAATATCCTCTGTTGTACAAATTGAATCTTTCAGGAAGCTTCATGTCATCCCATCATCCTCTGCAGGAAAAATTTACTATTATATATCTCCACTAGTGTTTGCTTACAGGTTCTTTGAATTGTTTCCTCCATGAAACATAGTTCAGTTGGTCTTTTTCAGAAAAGGTGCATAGCTATGATCATTAAACAAAACAGGCTGATATTGTCTCTGCAGAGTGAAACATATCCTTCTGGAGTCGACTGCTCTATTTTGAAGAAGCTTCTGAAGAAGTCCCTCATATGCCCAAACAAAAAAAGCAATCCAGTAATGCACAGTTAAAACCCTGCTAGGTACTTCAAAATGATTTTCTGGAGCCTGCTCTGAGTTATTTCAGCATTGTTTAGACATCTGACAGAGTATGATTGTTAACATACTGCCTTCCCAAAGATACCTGGAGTGTTGGAGGTGGAAGGATAGCATCTATTGGACAATCAGCAGTAGCCCCTTTTTGCTAGAGTATGCAATGCTACAGCATCATCATGTTATTGATTTGAACTTGAATCAGTCTCGTATAGTCCAAGTAGTATTTCCAAACCATTGTTATCAATAAAGATCATTCTCTGGTCATTAACAGAACAAAGATGAGCAAGAGCCAAAGCAACTCGTTTTTGAACAATCTGATAGACGTATCAGATAAAGCAAGTGCTCCAATATTCTTCCATGAATTTTTTCTCCACTCTTCTTTAAAGTCTTTGCTAAACAGTCCTTTGATGCCCGGACAATACATCTTGTAACTTTTGAACACCGCCCTCTTTTGTGATGTCAGAAATATTATCCTCGTTATCTGCAAGCCCATAAAGAGCAAAAACTGGATTGTGTTGAAGAGATCCATTTCTAGACACTAGAAGCTCGAGAAAAGGTATTAGACCCCCATTATGGACAATGCCAACAGAATTGTGTGAACTCTGTGTTAATCTTCCAAGAGCAAATACCGCCATCTCTTTGAGTTGGGCATCTGGCAATTGGAGCCTTTTTTAAAAAGAGGGCGAACAGCACCACGTTGGACAATATGAACATTGCATTTTCGAACTGCCCCAATAACAATGCTGCTTCCCTTTGACTTCCCTGGCACCTTGAACTCAAGAGACCGATAACTGTTTGTAAAGCTCCAGCAAGAAAAACTTCTTTTTCTTTATATTAGTAGAAGAATGAACCAAATTCCCGATTACACCCATCGCTTCATAGTGAATGCCAACATCCTCAGCACGCAACATGAAAATAAGGGTGGGAAAAGCATTATATTTCAAAATCGAATTTGTTTGCTTCACCTGCTGTTGTTCGCTGCACTTTAGTATCAGTTGAGTCAAACAAATCAACTAATGGAGGAATTCCTCCTTCTGTCCTGATGCAAGTTTGATAGTGCCATTTTCATGGGTCGGTTTTGTAATAGCATCAGCAACTCTTCGAGGAACACCATTCTCAGCACGTCATTTAAACAGAGAAGCCAGACAGGAGAGAGCACCTGTATCCGCAATGATTCATTGATGCTCTGGTTTAACTGCAGGTGCAATGCACAGTCAAAACCCTGCCGGATCGGTGGAGCATTAACGAACTTCAGAAGATAATTTGATAAAATGTAGCTGATAATACGGCTCTGCCCTGATTTATCAGAAGAAACCCTAATAACACCTGGCAAACGCAATCCTTGCAGGGCACTGGCATCTGCGATATCAAAGGATAAACACGACCATGCAAAACAAAACACTTATGAAGAAAATGTGTTATTATTTTGATGAAACGCATGGCTGATTAATGGCTTGATCCGTGGCTGAATTTGAGGTCTGACCTGGGAATTGATTTGGTGTATTGTGGACTTGACATTTGGCGTGTGCAAGAAAAGTCATTTTGAGCGAAGTCGGGACTTTCCCCGGCGTAGAGCTATTATTTTATGACTCGTGCGCTGTGGAAAGTGACGGCTTTCAACAGCTAACCCGCAAAAAAAATAAAAGGAGCGGGCTGTTGAAAGCTGGAAAAGTAATTTTTTAAAACCAAGACTCGCAGAAATGAAATTTTTTAGTCATTCTATCACTCAAAATGATGGTGCTATTTTGAGGAATAACATAATGTATGGATGGTTAATATGAATATGTTAGATGCTTTGTTGATTTTGTGCACATGATGAATGGTCTAATGAATGAATATTAAGTATGACGAATATGATGAATGTCTCCCCATTCCCCCATGATCGTGGAAACCTGGTTCCTGCAGTCCCCATAGGTACTTTGGGTGAGACTTCACCTACTTGCGAGTGATGCCAAAAAGGTCGGTATCTTTTATTGGTGAATTAATGTTTAACCCCGGGTCTGCCCACTGTGTGCCAACAACAACTGATATTGATTAATAAAGATGCATTTGTTCTTATCTTATTAGAGTCTTTAGAGGTTCCTTTTGTTTCTTAGGTAGGGCCCACTCAAGAGGGCTCAAGGACCCTATTGTATTATTTTCTTTTTCTTTCATGTTAGTACGTTATAATTTATTTTCTTGATTTCTCTTAAAATATTAGATAGTTATGCACAACAATCTCTAACTTTTGTTTTGACTGTTAGCAAACTGTAATTTTCAGCATGTTTTCCTATAGAAGTGGTTGGAAGTCCATCGGAACACTCAAGGGCATTTTTTCAAGGCTAAGAACCTTACTTACATCTCATTGCATCTTAGTCTAGTTTTTTCCATGCTTTGGAAAGTTTTTAGAATCTCTTTAGGACTCTTTCATTATCCTGTGAAAGTTTCCTATAGGATTGTTACAGTTCCTATAGAACTATCACAGTTCTTGTAGAAACATCTTGTAGGACAATTTTAGATAAAGTTTCTTGAATTTATTACCTGTATTTTCATGAAGTTAACATTAGTTAATAAGATAACAATGTAGCTTGATATTGGCTCAAGGGTTAGATGTAATTAGGTTTGTTTATTCCATGCAATGGTTCATCTTTTTCCATGCAATTTCCTTTCATGCAACATAATTAGTTTTGTTTCTTTGCAATCAATTTGATTTCTTCTTGCAGCTCGGTGTGTTTCCTTTCATGCAATTAGACTAAAGTTCCTTATTGCATATAGATTAGTTGATCTTTCATTTTGTGTGCTTCCATGCATACAAGTAGCTTAAGTTTTTCATGCAATTCATATTTCCTGCACAATTTACAATCATATTTCATTCATTAAGCCCCTTGACCATATTTAGACCTAGGATGTTGTTAGTGCACTAGGCATATACATTGCACAACACCTCTAAATTTTGTACAAGCCCCAGGATGACAACTAAAGTAACAAGCTAAGGAGGAAATAGTATTATTGTTGCTATTCCAAGGCCCACCAAATACCTCTTAGACCAAGAATCTAAGTTGAAGGATATGTGTTACATAGTGAAACCAGTCAACATATTTTTGGAAGCACCTCAAACAACAAAAAAACACTAACAAGTAAGATCAAAAAGTTTAGAAGTTTCTTTAAAAGTAAATCCAAAATCAGCAAATTTTACCAAGTTCAATATATTCAATCCCCTTAAGTAAAAGAAGAAATAAAACAATAGACACCACTCGAAATAACTCCTTTCACAATGAATAGTTTAGAAATTAGTAAGTTGTGTACCGGGAATCCTTCATAGGGTTTGCATACATGAGACAAGGAAATAAACAATCTATAGGGAAAATTTTCAAGGATGATTTCACACTTTTCTATAATCCTTATTCAAGGTGAAAGACTAAGAATGGTTAAAAAAACTCTTTCTTAAAGAGAAGTGAGGTTCATTTTATAATACAAGTGGAAGTCTAGATATATGTGTATGCACATTGAATCTCATGAATGCATAATCTCATCTAAACAGGTATTTGATATGCACCTTGAAGGGTTATGAAGCTCAAGGATGCATACCTTGACTTTACAAGTTCACGTAGATGACCACCATATCAAAAATTGGAACTCAAAATATGCAACCTTGAACTTTGTGACCTTGAAGTGCATCAAACATGGGGATAGATGGGTTTGTGTTTAGTCCATGACATAAAATCAAGAGTGAGACTCAAAAGGCATGAGGAAGTAGNACCACCATATCAAAAATTGGAACTCAAAATATGCAACCTTGAACTTTGTGACCTTGAAGTGCATCAAACATGGGGATAGATGGGTTTGTGTTTAGTCCATGACATAAAATCAAGAGTGAGACTCAAAAGGCATGAGGAAGTAGTACATATGAATGCATCTAAATATAAGAACTTAAGCATTCTTTAATAATATCGACGGAGAAAAGTAATATTTCAAATGTTTAAAGAAAAAAAATTACAGTGTTCTCCATTTAGAGAGGCAATTAGAGTTTTTAAACATCAAAATATTTTGGACTCCACAACTTGTGTTTTCTAGTGAGTGAATTAATCTTTTGAACAACTCATCAGCGATGTGATTAGTGATTATAGTGTAACTTAACACACAAGAACAATGGAATTATGTTTTTCAATTTTATACCATTAATAGACTTGTATTGATTTGGAAAATAATAATTTATTTTGGCACTTTCAATATTAGAAACAAACTGCCCACACGGGTGTAGACGGATTGGCAAGTGCCGTGTAAATGGAAGGAAATTTGTAAAAATGAAGTCTCATGTTCGATTCTCACCCGGACTTACTCGTGCGCCATTCTTGCGGGCTGGGTGGTTGCACCTGGGGTTATAGTGGTAGTCGCCTGGGGATCGACCCCGTGTCACGCGAGTACGAGAACCGCGAGTTGCCGATTCCCCCAGTAAAAAAATATATATATATTAGAAACAAACTTATATTGATTTGGAAAATAACATTAAGGTTAATTTATTTTGGCACTTTCAATTAGAAACAAGGTAGGTTAGTTTCTTAGATACATCAACCAACCTCTAAAACTTTGAAACAATGTAGGTTAGTTTCTTAGTTACATCAACCAACCTATAAAACATGGTTGTGTCAATGTAGATTAGTAATTTAGTTACATCAACTAGTCTCCAAAACATGGTTGTGGCAATGGTGTTTTTTCTTTCTTTTTTCTTTTTAATTTGTTTAAATGTTTTTGTTTGATTTGTAGACTGCTATAAACTTCAATGTTTGCATTTAAAATGGTTTAGGGGAACAATTTATTTTATCTTTCAATCCTATGCTTTAAAAGAAGAGTACTTTTACCAAGAAGCCATGGGGTTTAAAATGGTTTAGGGGAACAAATTTATTTTATCTTTCAATCCTATGCTTTAAAAGAAGAGTACTTTTACCATGAAGCCATGGGGTAATCACCATTGTGACAATATATTTCTATCAATCAAATCATTGTATTTATTGACCAACACTTGGCTTCAATCAGTCCATTCTTTGGTATTGTCATTGTGTTGATTCATGATTGTCACCCAGTTAGTGTTACATTTTTTTGTTAGTGTTACTAGAATAATTCATGATTGTCACCCAAATAAACATTAAGAAATATAAAAAACTGCTACATGTACAAATTGCAATGACTACGGAGCTTTTAAACCTATTATGTCATGAGTACAACAGTGAATCTAGTGTAGGATCAACACTTTAGTTTAATGCATAATATGTTACTCATATTTGACTTTGCACCACATCATATAATTGCATTCCTTCACCTCCATCAATGCAATTTCATATTTGAACCCTTGGTTCCATGTGATGCTTTGAGGCAAACAAGAGAATTAATATACTCTCTATGATATTCTAGAGGCTTAAATTTGCAAACATAGGTGATATGTCATCAAGAGGCACAAAGTTATTTTATGTAACCATTGTTGCCTTTGATTCCACAATGAACAAGTCTTTTCTGTGGCCTTTTCGTTGCACTTGGTTATCAACATGGAACACAATGTACATATATTCCAATCACCTTTAAATGAGATACAAACAAGAAGAGTTACATGCGTAACTCGCACTATGCTCCAACAATAACACCTTTATTCTTCTAGTAGAGTAGATACATTGACAGTATAATGATGCAATACAATAGTACAATAATGTCATACAATGCTCTGTTAATAGTTATGTATCACAATGATGAAGGTGCAAAAACATTTATGAAGGAGAGAGAAAGGGGTACATGAATGCATCATCCTTAATTCGATTCCAATTTTAGATGCTTTTCATATATTTAGCAATGCAGTTATAATTTTGAGTTTTCACTTTATTTAGTATTTGCATGCTCAGTTAAAGGGCATAGCTCCCTGAGTTAGTAGAGGCACTCATACCCACATAGTATCAATTAAGGGCGCAAATCTTTACAAGGATGCATGCTAGCATGGATTAGATTAACGCCAATAGAGACACACTTTATTTGGCTTGTTTATGCATGCAAGGAAAGTGTTCTAGTGTTAGGGTTTGATACTCTTAGTTGAGGTGTAGTTTTGCATGTGTCGAGAAGTAGGGTACATTGCTACGATTGTTCAAGTCGAACTATTAGTTCATTGTTTTCCAATTTAATTGAAAATTAGTGACAATGTTTTGAGAGTTCAAATTTCATGTGTGTTGTTCTAATTATCAACAATATGTGTTTGTAGATTAAAGTACTCTATTACTTGAAAATTAGTGACAATGTTTTGAGAGTTCAAATTTCATGTGTGTTGTTCTAATTAGTGACAATGTTTTGAGAGTTCAAATTTCATGTGTGTTGTTCTAATTATCAACAATATGTGTTTGTAGATTAAAGTACTCTATTGCTTGTAATTTGATTGGTTTTTTTACCATTAGCTATCTAAGTTTTTAGGTTAGATACCATAGTGAACAACGTACTTACCATGCTCCAATTTTTGACATGGTATTGGAGTGTATTTGTTGAAACCTTCAAGGTATATGTGTATGTATAGTATGGATTCTCCCCATGATAGGGAGCTTTTTGAAGGTTTCAAGGGTCAAAATGCCAAGATTTGTGCTTGATAAAAGCAGAGTGGACCTGTGATATGTTGTTTTTAGGTTGTTGATTTGTTTGTCTAGCAGATTGTTCTAGGAGTAGTAGTATGACTACATTCAGCCTTAGATAAGAAAATAGATTGGAAGGTCCCTCCAACTTCACCTCATGGAAGTGTCAGGTACATATGTTGTTGGAGGAGCATGATCTATAGGATTTTGTTGAGAACAAGGTTATAGACCTTATTGATCATGTGAAATTAGAAAAATACAAAAAGAAGATGGCCAAGACTAAGTGAACCATCCATGACTTCGTGAAGGATCACTTGGTCCCCCACATTGTCTAGAAAACCACATATAAAGATATGGTTGATACTCTAGTCACTTTGTATCAAAGTGACAAGAGAAAGACATATATCATAACCACATGGAATAAGCTCGGGCCACATGAATGAGCAAGATAGACATTGTATCCACTTACTTGATGAAGACCATTGAACTTTGTGATCCACATGTAGTGGTTGGAGAAGAGGTCAAGAGTGAAGAGTTAGTAATCATATCATTATATGGGTACTCATCTTCTTCACAACATTTTGCTTGAGAGGCCATGTTCCTAAGAAAAGCTTCCTACCTTTGAGAAACTATGGGAAGACTTCATCTAGAAGGAGACAAGATTAGATAGTATTGCAAGTATAAAGGAGTAAGTGCATAATCTTTCCATCATCATCCAGATGAGAAGGGAAGCTAGAAAGGAGGACCCAAGAAGGGTCATAAAGGAAAGAAAGATTAATCAAATTCCTCTAATAAGGGTAAGGACTTGAGCTACATCAAGTGTTTGAAGTGTCAAAAGTTTGGCCACTATGCTTCTTTGTGTCATTAGAAGAAGGGGAAGGGAAAACAATAATAGAAGAAGCAACTTGCAAGAAGTGTATTAGTATCTACCTAAGTGGATGAGCTCTCATTCAAACTTGAGACACACTTCTCCATGGTCGTGTGCCTTTCATCTGAAGCTTTTTTTGGTGTCAAATGGTATGTGGACAATTGAGCCTCCAAACATACGACCTCTAACAAAAAGGTATTCAACAAACTTCAAGGGAGGGATTCAAGCATACAAGTAGAATTTAGTGATGATGCAATGTATCCAGTTGCAGGAGTGGGATCTATCTCAGTCCAGATATCATCGAATGATATCCTTGAGCTCAATGGTGTTTTACATGTACCAAGTTTAATTAAAAATATCCTCTTGGTTTCAATGATGACAAACTTGAGATATATCATTATGTTTGATGATCAACAAATCATCATCTAGAATAGATACCTAGATTTTGGTTAGGTTTTGGCCAAAGATATTCAAGAGGGTGGTTTGTACAAGGTGCAAGGAGATCTTATGAGAGGCCTAACGCATGATAATGACAACTTGTGTGAGTTTTGGCCTAAGAGGATACATCACTTGCACTATGGAGCGTTGTCAACCTTGAAGGACATGGTACAAGGATTTCCAAATTTCAAGTTAACTAAGAAGAAANATCTTATGAGAGGCCTAACGCATGATAATGACAACTTGTGTGAGTTTTGGCCTAAGAGGATACATCACTTGCACTATGGAGCGTTGTCAACCTTGAAGGACATGGTACAAGGATTTCCAAATTTCAAGTTAACTAAGAAGAAATAAGTGTGCAAATACTATGCACTCGACAAGCATGTCAAGGTTGTGTTTGCAATGTGCATAGATCAAAAGAGATTATTTATCGGGTAATAGTGATTATGTTTCATTTATTGATAATTCCTCTAGGAAGTCCTAGATTTACTTCATGAAGATTGAGGATGAGGTTTGCGAAGAGTTTCAAGAGTTCAAAACTCTTGTGGAAAATCAAAGAGGAAATAAGATCAAGGTATTGATGTATAACAATGAAGAGAACTATACCTCCAAGGAGTTTAACACTTTTTGCAAGCAAGCAAGAAACAAGAAGGAGATAATAATTCCCTACAATTCTTAACAAAGCGAGGTTGTAGAGAGAAAGAACAAGTCCATCATAGAGATAGTTAAATCTATGATTCATGATCTAGATATACCTATGTGTCTCTAGGCAAAAGAATGTCTTACAATTGTCTAAATCCTAAACAAGGGTCCTCACGGAGTTTTGAAAGAAATGACACTAGAGGAGGCATTCATAGGTAAGAAGCCTCAAGTAGTGCAACTTTGTGTTTTCAATTGTCCTATCTATATTCATACTCCCAATGAGAAAAAGACTAAGTTGGAACCTTCTAGTTTAAAGGGCATTTTTGTGGGTTACAATGAGACCTTTAAATCTTACACGGCCTGCATTCCATCTCAATGAAAGGTAGTTGTAAACAAAGATGTCAAGATTGATGACAATGCGTGGTCTTCCAAGTCTCAAGAACCTCCAGTAAACACTAAGGAGGCAAAGGAGCTCACTTCCCTAAAGGCTAATGCAAAGATTCCAGAGAAACCAAATTCAAATTAGCAATCCTCTAGAGGTGTAGGGGATGCTTCTTTACCCTTCAGTTCAACCAGAAATCATAGGTAACTTCCTTAGACATTACATGATGTGCAAGAGCAAGTTGGAGCTCCTAAGACTTCGTTTTAGGTAAATCATCCTTGCAAGGAGCGTCTGAATTGTGTGGCATTGATGTAAAGCCTTCTAGTTTTGAGGAGGCAGCAAGTCAACAAATTTGGTAGGATGCCATGATGGAGGAGTACAACTCCATCATGAAGAATGATGTGTGGGAGAGTGTGTCTCAATAAGAGGGGAAGTCAGTGATGACTCTAGGTGGTTGTACAAGGTTAAACATGCAACACATGTCTGCATAAATAATTTCAAACTCATTTTGTGGTTAGAAGGTTCTACCAAAAAGAGGGAGTTGGCTCCTGTTACCAAGGATACCTCCATCAGACTCATTATGTCTTTAGCATTAATCTTTGGTTGGCATTTATATCAAATGGATGTAAAGACGTCATTTCTTAATCCTTGATTGAGGAGATGGTGTATATAAATCAACGAAGAGGATTTGAGGTTAATGGACATGAGACCCATGTTTGTAGATTGAAGAAAGCCCTTTATGGGTTCAAGCAAGGACCACTTGTATGGTATTCTATGATCGATGAGTATCTTTCAAGTTTGGGTTTCACTAAAATAGATGCATATTCCAATTTCTACTATAATTTGGTTGATGATTTTATTGTGCTTGTTTTATCTCTATATGTAGACAAACTTATACTTACAAGAAGTTTAGAGAAACTCGTAGCATGGTTCAAGGTAGAGTTAACCAACAAATTTGATATGAACAACATTGGATTGATGCACTACTTCTTGGGTCTAGAGGTATGGCAAAGCCTAGGTGAGGTCTTCCTTGGATAGGGTAAGTATGCAATTGAAATTCTAAAGATATTTTAGGGGATGGATTGTAAGCCCGTGTCCATGGTAGCAAATATGCAATCATTTGTTGATTCAAATTCAGATTTCATTGATTCATCTATGTACAAACAATGAATAGGTTCCCCCATGTATCTAGTAAATATCAAACCTGATATTTGTTTGTAGTCAACATCTTGAGCGAGTGTATCGCAGAGCTTATATAAGTTCATTGGGTTGTTGCAAAATATGTGCTCCAATATTTGAAGGGCACAATGCATTGTTCTATGAGATATTGTGTTGATGGAAAGTTGGTGATACATGGGTTTACGAAGTCTGATTGGGAAAGTAGTGCTCGTGACAAGAGGAGCACTTCAAAGTGTTGCTTCAATTTGGGCTTAGGTATGGTTTCCCAGTTCAAAAGGATGCATGGTTCAATGGAACTTCGTTGTAGAGGATATGTGTATGATAGTGGGATTTGCTAGTTGTGAAGTCATCTGGCTACACAAATTATTAGCAGAGTCGATAAATCAAAGTTTGGACACTACTTTGATTTATTGTGACAATCAAAGTTGTATCAAACCCTCTAAGAATCCAGTGTTTCATGATAGGCCCAACCATATTAAGATCAAATACCACTTTATCNTTGAAGGGCACAATGCATTGTTCTATGAGATATTGTGTTGATGGAAAGTTGGTGATACATGGGTTTACGAAGTCTGATTGGGAAAGTAGTGCTCGTGACAAGAGGAGCACTTCAAAGTGTTGCTTCAATTTGGGCTTAGGTACGGTTTCCTAGTTCAAAAGGATGCATGGTTCAATGGAACTTCGTTGTAGAGGATATGTGTATGATAGTGGGATTTGCTAGTTGTGAAGTCATCTGGCTACACAAATTATTAGCAAAGTCGATAAATCAAAGTTTGGACACTACTTTGATTTATTGTGACAATCAAAGTTGTATCAAACCCTCTAAGAATCCAGTGTTTCATGATAGGCCCAACCATATTAAGATCAAATACCACTTTATCATGAACAAGGTCCAAAAGGGAAAAATGGTTCTCCTATACATTCCTATAGACCAACGAGTTGTAGATATCTTGACCAAGCCCTTAGCAAAGAGGAAGTTCGATATGTTTAAAGAGAGTATTGGAGTGGTGGAAATCACTTTCCTCGCTAAGAGGAATTTAGTTTTACTTGTGTGTAGCTCACATTGTGTTCTAGCTAGGACACCTTTCTTCTTCTAGTAGAGTAGACACAACAGTGTTGTATAGCAGTACAATAGTTCCACTCTATGATCCTTCAATAGTTTTGTATAGCAATGATGACGATGCATGAGCATTTGTGGAGGAGAGAGAGAGAGAGAGAGGGGGTGATGCAGCAACATCCATCATAGGACAAAGATTGGAATTTGACCCCTAGGAGGTCTTCAAAATTTACGAAAGGGAGTGGGTTCCCTTGATTAAAATTTGTGTTTTAATTGTAACATATTCTAGTTCTAGAAATATTCCGCAAGAGGAGGTTGGACTATTGTAACTTCCCACAATTATGTAGGAGTCGAAATTGATTAGATTGAAGATAGAGTCAATCTAGAGGTTAAGAGTTTTAGACTCAGATTTGATATTTGCTAAAAATAGACGATTTGACCCCATCCTTAGTGGATTGAGATCAATCATCCTCATTGTGCATATAAACACAGTTTGAGTTTGTAATAGAGAGAGATCTAGAGAAGAGGGTTGAGAGGCTAGAACAATGTAATAGTTAGTAGGTTGGAGCAATGAATAGGAATGGGGAGATAAAGTGTGGAATTGATATGTAACGGAGATTGATATTGGAGTTATTGTGTTAGGCCTCCCCTCACGATGTGTTTTTTTTCTGGTTCGATTTGCTTGTTCATTGGTCATGAGTGTGTGAATCTCTGAATAATAGGATTGTAAATTAAACTTGCGCAATTGTGAATTCTATTTTCTCTACACATATTTAAGTAAATAATTTAAGGGTTCAACGAAGTCGACTGTGGGTAACAGTCGACCCTTGACTAAGTTTATGTGTGACCAGAGCGAGCCTATATAAATGGAGGTCAAGGTGGTCCGATCTCAATTGGAGAGGAATGAGATCGAAAGGAGGAGATCCAAGAAGGAATCCACTCTTTAGAAGATGGTGGCTTAAGTCCATTTGACAGTACATTGTGAAATTGGAATAATCAGGGGTTGTACCATTCCCCAAGCAAGAGGAATTGTTGCAAAGATTTGAGGTGTGAGTATTAGTGAAAGAATAGGCCCGTAGAAACCTTCACATGTCCAACTGAGCAACTGGACCGACCTTCACTCCAAAGAAACAAGTCTTATATTTTCTCGATGAGCGGTGACCCAGTTAACAAAATTGTCAGATAACATGACCAAACAAGTAAAGTCCATTGACCGGACTAAAGTAACCTTAAGAAATTGCATTGTTATTGTGTTACGATGGTCGGTGATAGGTTTTAATCCCTGGTGGTCCGATGAACCCGTGGCCTGGTGGTCCGATGAACCCGTTGAACCCGTGGCCTGGTGGTCGATTTTAATCCCTGGTGGTCCGGTGAACCCGTGGCCTGGTGGTCCGGTGAACCCGTGGCCTGGTGGTTAATTAAGCAAGGTCGGTGGTGGTGACAGGTATGCATCTCCAGTAGTCCGGTGAAGCGATGGTTTGGTTCCCTGGTGGCAGGTTAACAATAGTATTAAACGATGAGAAGTCAAACCGATT
Source organism: Picea sitchensis (assembly GCA_010110895.2). Lineage (NCBI taxonomy): Eukaryota > Viridiplantae > Streptophyta > Pinopsida > Pinales > Pinaceae > Picea > Picea sitchensis. The sequence continues at coordinate 238,190 of SNQJ01S0027287.1, read as the reverse complement.
AAGTGAAGAGGTTTATGAAAGGGATAAGAGAGTTGAGCCAATCCGATTGCACTAGGAAGCGCATACATGCACAATCCTCATTCAAGTCTAGTTTTAGATGTTTTTCTTGTATTTAAGAATGAAGTTCTAATTTTGATTTCTTTAGTGTTTGCATGCATAGTTAGAGGACACAATGTCCTAATTTAGTAGAGGCACTCATGCATGTGGATTCACAACCTCATTTAAGGGCACAAATCTATAGGAGGATGCATGGTCGCATGCTTCAAATAATCTCTTTATTTGACTCATCTATCCATGCAAGGAAGGCACTCTATTGTGTGTTAGGGTTTGAGGCACACTTTATTTGGCTCATTTATCCATGCAAGGAAGGCACTCTAGTGTGAGTTAGGGTTTGATACTCTTAGTTGAGAATTATTGTTGTGCACGTGTCTAGATTCATTGTACCCTCTCTTCTCCCTGGTCTATAAAGGAAAAACAGGGCACACCACTGAGATGGTTTGAGAGTTTGAATTTTGAAGTTACAACATTGTTAGTTCACTGTTTTCAGATTTAATAGAAAATCACTAATGCTGTTTTGAGAGTTCAAATTTGCATGATCACTGTTCTAATTATCAGCAATATGTGTTAATATGTGTTTGTAGGTTAAAGTACTCTATTAACTATAATTTTGATTGGTGTTTTCAGCTTTAGCTATCTAGGTTAAAGATCTTATTCACTATAATTTTGATTGATGTTTTCAGCTTCAGCTATCTAGGCTTCTAGGTTAGATTGCAGAGAGCAGATTACGCTTACCATGGTCTATTTTTGACAAGTAATGGATCAAAGAAAATGGTCTGATTTTTGACAAGTAATGGATCAAAGAAAACCAACGCAAGCACACAGAAGTTGGATTAAAGATGACCAGAGAAGAGTGGATTATATTAGTAAGGTTGCTATGCATATCTTCGACTGTACTCATCTTCTTAAGGCTTGACAATATGGTAGATTAATGGCTGATTGGTTCAATAATGTTACTATCTTTAAACAGCATCCTTGAGAAGGTTGGTATTCTTTTTCCATTCATTCACTGAAAGTATCCAATTTGAATATGTGCTATACAGATAGTTTATCTACTCAATGGTTCTCATAGATGCACGAGGAATCAAGGGAATTGTAGCTGTGCTAATCATCTATTAAATGGTATTTTGAATCGAACATTTAAATTTTATCATTTATCACAAACTCCATGAATTCAAGACTGGGGCAGAATAATCTACTTCATAATCTATCTGACTTGTCTTGACAAACCACAGAATAATCTACTTTATAATCTATCCGACTTGTCTTGACAAACCAAAAGCATATCAGCATTGAACTGATACTACATCGTTTTTAGCACAAGAAAGTTCCACACTTCAATGTACATGGACAGGGGCACTGAGGCAGTGGCAATAACATCATGCATTTGTTGAGGACTTCCTAGAGGAATATTATACATTTGTCAGAATGTCATCTTCAAAATATACTGGAACCCTATCCATGTATACTGTTCAAAGGCCCCAGCGCAGTATGTAGGACCAAGCTTGTATGTTTTAACTTTTTATACACAAGCAGTGAATTTTTTAAAGCAAATACTAGTCATCCCACAGTTTCCAGTACCTATACAAGAAATGTATATATTTCTCTACTTCATTGAGGCATCCAATGGCAATGTTTATAGGTTCTTCACAGCTATAAAAGATAGCTTCTTACTTTGCAATAGCAGTTTTGAGCTATGCCTAATATAAATAAAAAGTAGAGTCGCTGAATATGATATTCAAGCTTTATGAGATGTTAAGACACTAAGAAGCAAGCTGCCCCCTTACTCTGAGGAACAAATAAGAAAGGAAATCGAATACTTCACATCTGGATTGGTCAGCCACAGTCATTTATGGTTCATCTTCTTAGTTATAATTTAACTTGGCCACCGAAATAAGAGAGGAAATTGGAATACTTCACATATGGATTGGTCAGCCACAGTTATTTATGGTTCATCTTAGTTATAATTTAACTTGGCCACCAATATATAGAAAAAAGTCTTCTGCAGGGTTTTGGTTATATATGTGGCATATGGAGGAGGTTGCTAGACGTCAAAGCTTAACAGTTCTCTTTGAAGAGATATGTTTCTAGCCTCTTCAAGATCACCAAATCCCGGTGATTTTAAAGTAAAAGATTTCAAAAAGTCCAAAGCCGGATACAAAAGCTGCAGAATATTAATCTCAAATATGGGTAGAAAACCCTGTTTAACACCAGGAGGTATGAACTAACATAAGGAGCTCACCATATCGACTTCCATATCAGCAATTAGCCCAGCACTAAATATTAAAGCCCTAGTGCTTCCAGTGACAAGATGCACTTTTCTTTCTGATCTTGCCCTGAAAAACTCCATGGGATGGAACAGTACACCCAAGTTATTTGAGTACTTTCATTTAATACTAACCAAAGTTATGGAATTCTTAAAAGAGTATTTTTAAACAATTACATTGATGGCACAGAGACAAGTGAGGTGCACTCTACAGACATTTAATATTAACCAAAGTTATGGAATTCTTAAAAGAGTATTTTTAAACAATTACATTGATGGCACACAGACAAGTGAGGTGCACTCTACAGCCCAGTATGGATGAGATGTGTAACATCACATATCATTAATAAACTAAAATAAAAGAAAATTTCTAATAAAAAAGAATAAAAAAAAAACTGACCACAATAATAAAAAATATATATGATAACAAAAGAAACAAACATATATCCATCTTAACCCCAATCTTTTAACCAACTAGAAGATAAGTTTCTTTTTGATCCCTCTGGGTGCTTAATAGATACTGGGTTAAGATGGATCTATGCTAGTGTTATTAGCAAAGCAGGAATTTTCCATGTAGTGTTATTAGCAAAGCAGGAATTTTCCATGCAGTGTACACTAGCATGGTATCTCAACATAACATTGACTGAAGTTACTGCTGATCCCAATGCCATAGATGCCATAGAGAACATGATCATCTTTCCTACTGAGATGGCTTCCACTATATAGGAAGACGTAAATACAAATCCATCCCAAAGAAGCACAAGGACCATGAAACATATTATGCCAAAGAATATTGCATCCTTTCCTCGCGATGGCAGGCAAAGCCTATAGTCCAGCATTAACAGAACAAATCTCCAAAAAGTCATGAAGTGTTGTTTCATGAGAGACAAAAGTATTCTTTCAACCCAATCAAGGGTTTCTGCAAAACAAGCTTATAACATCCAGCTCATACGCAAGCATCTATCTTTTGGACGCTTGGTCTAAAATATCAGTCGGAATCTCAGGTGAATGATAAACTTGACGGTTGGCAAACATAGTACCTGAATTTGAGGCTGCAATGCATAACGAGCAACTTATCCCTTGAGTGACTTTCAGAGTACTTTACTGCTTTTCTTATGACATTCAATAGCAGGCTTTGTATCAGGTATGAATGATATCCAAGTTAATGGAACCAATGTTGCCATAGATTGAATGAATATACCCAATGGCAATCTGGAATAGTCCCCTGATGAAACACCAAGAAATGATGCAAGGGCAGCACCCGAATAACCACTCACTATGCTAGCCAAGCACTGCACTGACATAAAAAGGGCCATAAGTGAGCCCTCACAACCAGCAGGGCATAATTGAGCAAGCAGCACTGTAAAGGGAAGTAATTTGAACTGAGCAATAGCTTCTACAGATGCAGATGCTCCTATAATATAAGCTTCATTTGGTATTCCCAATTGAATATTTATTTGCTTCACGAGGAAAATGTCAGCTAACATAAATACTGACAAAAGAATCTGCACAGAGACGACTAGCTTCCTCAATGGAACTTTCTTTAAGAAGCGATTGTAGATGAAACTTCCTAATAAAAGGCTCAACTGCCCAACCACCTTTGCAAGTGCCAAGATGTGTGGATTAATATTCAAATGCTGTGTGTGGTAGAAAAACATAGTTCCTGTTAAAAGTGGTGTCATTCCAATAGATGCAGCAAACCAAGTGAGAGGATATGCAATTTCTGGTCTCCTTGTGACTCCTACAATATCTGAGATCTGATTCTTGATGCTTCTCATTATAGACCTCTTCCTCCACTCTAGACCAATCATACTATTCATAGACGCACCAGTAATCGATTTGTGAAAAGATGGTGCACCCTGTGCCTTCCCCTTGATTGGGCTTGGATATTGTGCAACCTTGGTTTGCTTCATACTACAAAGACCAAAGGACTCCTCCCTGAAAATCAAGCAAGTCCCAACTTGAATGCTCAAAGGTAAAAGAAAAATGATGAACATAGTCCTTGCATCAACTTGGCTCACAAAAATCCCACCAAATAAGTTCCCCAGGACACTCCCTGTAGCCAATGCCATCCATGCAAAGGATTGAAGCTCACCCGATGAAATACCTTTGTCCTTTTTACCACACTCTGCCACCAAAGCATCAGTGGCTACCTCCACAACTGAGGCACCAAGATTGCTAAGAAGGAGAAAGGCTGTCATAATAGCAATAGACGAACCTGCAGCTGGAATAATGGCAATTGATCCCCATGAAATTGCTTGCAATAAGCCTGGAAAGTCAACAAAAGTCAACAACCWGTGCAAGTTTTAGAGCTATATTTGCCAATGAGTATTTTGTTAAAGATAAAATATGATATYTTTATTAATGTCCACGAATGACCAAAAAGTGAAAGAAATACATWTGAAATGAAAATAAAAAATGGTGAGTRGGAGGGTGTATAACAAGAAGGTAAATCCTAACATAGAGWAAAATATCACAAATTTATGTAAAGTTGCAGACATGACTGTGACAGCATGGAGAGCAATGTAAAGGGTGAAGGATGATTCAGTTATTATTTAGTATTGTCACATACAGGGAAGTGTTTTACATTTCTGACAAAACTTTTCCATCTAAAACAAATGTGTGTCATTGTATTGATTGAAGTGATAAGCCAACCATCTGCACTTGTGACTAACATCCCAAGCCAAGTACTAAAATCCCATTGGAATTCAAACAATAGAATAACTGAACCACCACCTCACAGAAATATATACACTAGGCACAAGCAAGAGATATGGCAGCTATGCAACAGAGATAAAGCAGAAGACAATAACACCAGAATGGTTTATTCAGATAAGGCAACGATAAGCCTTAAGCAGAACAGTCCTAGGTCACAACCATGAACCATGCCCATGTCTTCAAGACACACGGAGCTGGATTAATGAGATTTTACCATTCGCCATTTGTTTGAGATGACTTTGTAGGATACTCTTGATAGAGGTGATTTAGAGAGGAGAACCCTAAAAACAAGATTCTAAACTCCGTGAGTGCTCCCCAGCAAACTTGCAAAGTCATAGAACCCACCCAAGTCCAAGCAGAACCAACCTGTCCCCGAAATAGGTTGGTTCAGACCAGCCTAGACCTGTGCAGACTCTACCAGTCTCAGTCCAACCCAGCAGACCAAGGTTTGACCTGACCTGAGCTGAGTCGGCCAGCTCTGACAAGACTTGGTGAAACCAATAGAGTCTCAATCAAACTCAGCTATGTCTGATGTGATAACCTAGGCCAGATTATGGCCCGATGTTATAAATGCCCCAAAAGGCCATTTGCCCCTCCTAACCTCATGCTATGGTCCATAGATTTTTTAATGTATGGTGTAGTTAGTATACAATTTTGGGATTCCAAATGTGTTATTTTCTGTTTCTTTACCGGGTTGATCTTCGAGTCTTTGCCGAATCACGATTCAAGTTTGACCCTTTAGCCAAAAAGGGTCTTGTGCCAAGTCCAGTATGGCAACTTTGCTCTGGAATTGACTGTGTTCTCTGAAAGCTCTGAAAGCGAGCCAGTTAAAATCTCCATCAAAACTCTTGGTCAAAACTAATCAGACTTGGTTTTGGTTTCGGTTTGTAAGTTCGCTGAGTTTTGTTGAGTTTATATTCCTTCAACTTCGGGTTTGTTGAGTAGTTGCGAGCCTGGAGAATTTGGTAGGTACTACTATGAGTATGATCGAAATTGGTATGTTGTGACTTTGATTGGTACTAATATGAGCGAGGATCGAAAATTGATAAGTAACAAGTGCTAAGCTCAAAAGTGAGAAGTTCGATGTGTATGTGTGTATAACAGAGAAGACAGTAAAAATACAGGAATTGTCATAGCAAGTATTACAGAGCACAGGAAAACAAGGTGTTACTACAGTAAACTTGTAAATATCCAACACAGCAATTAGGTTTTAAAAAATCTCTCAGAAAGAAAGCTGATAGTTAACCCAAACCCAAAAAATTAACATTGATGACAAACAACTCAGGCAGGAAAATATATGGAAAGTCTTACTGAAAGAAAGAATAAAAAAAACGAAGGAAAGAAGCTGCACCGACCTCCGATGAAAATATACGGCAAGCGGTGCGCCCCTCCAATATAGACCGCATCAGAGAAAATGCCATATATAGGTTTGGCTACCATTGGCAAGTTGACAGTATTCTGCAGGAACTGCATTGTGCCAGGGTCAAGTCTGAGATTGTCCTTCAAGTAAAAATTAAGAGCCCACCATGGGAAAATCCGGAATCCTTGAACCCAATAACCCAGACCCAGCACCAACTTTAAGTCTGACCCATAACTCCTCCCCATTTTAGGAAGCCACCCTGATGATAACATATCTCTCTGCCTGTTTGCAAACTCCATGAATGGCTGAACATGGTTTCTCCTCTTTTTATTGAGTTCATCAGAGCACTCTGCTGTAGTAGAAACAACAATATGAAGCTCAGGTTTTGATCTGTAAATGGGCTCCAAGTTGCTGGTTTTTCCACTTAATTTGTGAGAATCCTTGCTGATGTGCTTCTTGTTGCAGCAATATGTTATGGGGAGTCTAAGAATTCTGGGTTTAGAGGAGACAGATTTGGGATTGCAGCTGTTGTGGCAATGGAGTGTAGCCAATACAGGAATGCCTCCTTGAGGGCAGGGGAGACACCATCCTCGCATTGGATTGAGCTTTGATGGCAGGTATGTCTATAACTCAATATGTGAATTATCTACGAGTATAGCTACTGGGTTTGCCCTGGATTTGGGATGTATTTATATGAGGAACGTTTTTGTGCGTGTACCATGGCTGTAATGCCACACGAGAGGATTCTAGAAATAATTTTTGTGTTAGTTTGATTTTGGTCCGTCCGATCCGAAGCCTGCTGTCACCAGCATGTCACAAGGCGGGGAAGACTGCATGCCCAAGTCATGTATCTCAAATCTCAATGCTCGGCAAGTTATCGGAGAATGTAGTTGCTTCCTCTTGTCGTTTTATGATCATTAATTTTTATTTTTTATTTTCAAAAAGGAGCAAGTTAAAATGCCGACAAATTCACTTATTTTGAGTCGCGGTTAGAGTTTTGTGAACGAATAGGAATTTTACCTATAGAATTTCGATATGGGTTTTGATTCTTTAAACACTCATCTGAATGGCTAATTTATCCACTTTAATATCATGCACATTATTAAAATTTTGAAAAATAGAAAATAGAAAATTTATTTACTTAATAAATTTTAAATAATTAATTAAAATTATGCAATTCGATGAATAATAGGAATTTTGACTATAAAATTTCGATATGGTTTTGATTCCGTTTAATACGATCATTATCTTTTATTTTAAAAAAGGAGTAATTTAAAATGCCGACAAATTCACTTCTTTTGAGTCGCGGTAGAATGTTGTGAAAGAATAGGAATTTTACCTATAGAATTTCGATATGGGTTTTGATTCTTTAAAAACTGATCTGAATGGCTGGAATTTATCCTTTTTAATATCATGCGCATTATTAAAATTTTGAAAAATAGAAAATAGAAAATTTATTTATTTAATAAATTTTAAATAATTAATTAAAATTATGCAATTCTATGAATAGGAATTTTGATTATAAAATTTCCATATGGTTATGATTCTTTTAATACTTATTTGATTTGAATGGCTAAAATTTACTATTTTAAGATTATTTGCATTATTAAATTTAAAATTTATTTATTTAATTAAATTTTTATTTTTCCTTTCACATATATGAATTTTATATTTATTTTAAAATTTATTTATTTAATTAAATTTTTATTTTTCCTTCGACATATATAAATTTTATATTTATTAAATTTGAATCTGATTCATTTAAACGGTAACATTATAACTTAACTACTAAGATACTAAATAGTGAGTGATAAGTGAAAGTAAGAGGTTTTTCAAAGCTTCAAACAAGCTAGGGTTAAAAAATATTTAATAGATATTTTATTAATTAAGGAAAGAATTAGAAAAATTGATTCGGAAAAATGACGGAAGAGACTAGAGCAACTGTAAGCTAAGGTTTGGTAGTCGCGGCCATAGCAGACGACAACATTAGTACCAAGGGAGGCAGTAATGGAACCCCCTCATACAAGCAAGTAGTAGTAGATAGAGGGAAAGGCCCACGAGGCGTAGGTTTCAAGGCACCAATGACAAGCACCTCGAGATCGGAAACGGAAAAGAGTCAGGAAAGTAACCAGAGGAAAAGTGACGGCACGGGGGAAGATACCAGAGAACCTCAGAATGTTGCACAAGAAATGGCGAGCACCAATGGGGCAGAAGGGCGCAACCCATGTAAACCAAAGACAGCAATGATACCCAAGGTAATATTGGACAATCCGCAAACGCAACTCTACAGGGACCAGATGAAGACGCATGCACTAATATGCAAGTTTATGGGGTTGTGGCCCATAGAAAGAATGATGCACAACTGGATTAAATATCAATGGAAGCCAAGCGAAGAAGTGGATCTTCACCTAGGCTCGAAAGGCTTTTTTACAACAGTTTTCATGAACCTGGAAGATAGGGATAAGATCTTTGAGGGGGGGGCATACTTCCACACCTCAACGGGACTGTATATGCAACCATGGAAGGAAAACTTCTCCCCATAAAAAGAAACCTTCAAAAATGTACCTGTATGGTTGAGACTTTACTCCTTGTCGTTAGATTACTGGCTACCCTCCACCTTTGAAGCAATAGGGAACAAACTGGGAAAATACGTGAAGACATCAGAAGCAACCCTAAAAGGACGATACACTTCCTATGCAAGAATTTGCATAGAGATGGATGTGTCGAGGGCACTCTCAGAAGCTATAAGCCTGGAATTCAGGGACAAGGAATGGATACAAAACATTGACTATGAGCAGATCCCCTTCAAATGCAGGAGATGTCATGAACATGGACACCTAATCAGAGAATGTCCGATCATTAAAAAACAAGAAGCGGAGAACACCAAACTACAGCAGGACGAAGATGGGTTTATAAAACCAAACCACAAAAACAGAGCTAACAAGAAACAAAGTAAAGCCCCAACGGGGAGCAACCCGGAGGCTAGGAATAAAGCAGAAGGACGGGACAAGACCAACAAAGAGGAGGAAGGAGGAAAGGAAAAAAAAAAGCTAAAGAAGACAGGGAACAAGCTACAAATGAGGATACATATAGCCCAAGAAAGGGGATAGGACAGGGGAGTAGCGCAACTCCTATGGACGGAGAAACCAGAGATACCCCCACCCCCATGCAGGAAGCAAACGAAGACGCAAAAATGACTCCAAGTGAGGTAGGAACAGAAGATCCTTATCTCAGAGACATTGTGGAAAGGGAAGGGATCGATCTCCCAAACATACTGGAGCAATGGAAAAGGCAGGGCGTAGACAATGTACCAGCAAAGCAATTAGATCGCATCCAATACATGTTCCTCCTAAGGGAGGAAGCCAAATCCAGAGGGCTCAAGCGCACACACGGGGAGATAGGACACCTAGGAATCAAATCAGGCGAAGGACAACCGCAACTCTCACCCAAGCAGACGAGAAGAAAAAAAGGCAGGAAATCAAATAGTGTAGCCCTACAGGAACTAGGATCTCTGCTGATAAACTCAGGTAAGATCAAAAAGCTCTTTCCCAACTCCCCCCCACATGTTTAAATGAAGATTATAACATGGAATATAAGAGGCCTAAATAGCCCACGAAAGCAGAGAATCCTTAGAAATAGACTTAGGAAGGAACAACCAGACCTTTGTTTCATCCAAGAGACAAAATGCATTGTAGACTAAATGGAAACAATTGGAAAAAAACATTGGAGCAAGTACAAGATGTTGGTTGTCGAAGGACAGCAGATGGCAGGATAAATCCTCGCATTGTGGAATTCACAAGTGATGAACCTAATAGCAGCCGAGGCTACCAGGCACACACTCTCGATTAGCATGCAAATCATTGGGAATACAGAGATGATTCTATGCACTAATGTGTATGGACCCCAGATGCTAGAGGAAAAGAGAAGAATGCTTCTAGACCTAGAAGACCTAAAAACCCGCTCCAACAACCTCCACTGGATCCTGGCAGGGGACTTCAACATCATCACATCACTTGCGGAAAAAAAAAAAGGAGGCACCAGGAGGCTGGATAGAGATGCGAAAGAATTCTCAAACTTCATAGACACAGTGAAGATGGTGGACATCAGAACCAATAACGGGCACTTCACTTGGAACAATAAACGAATAAATCAACATCAGGTTGTGACAAGACTAGACAGATTCTTGGTATCAGAATCCATCATTATGCAGGGGTTAACCTTATATTGCAACATCCTTCCCTGGGGGGTTCTGATCACTGGTCAATCCAACTAGAAGCAGACTTCCCAACCACCCCAAAGAATAGACCTTTCAGATTTGAGAAATTATGGATTGAACACCCCACCTTCAAGGAGAACATCAACCAGTGGTGGCGGGAGGAACAACCAGAGCAAGGTACATGGATGTTCAAACTCTATAAGAAACTAAAGTACATCAAATATAAGCTCAGGGAGTGGAACAAGGAAATTTTTGGCAACATAAACCAAGAAAAGAAAAATATTGAGGACAGAATGAGAAGACTCTAGGAAGTTTGCATAGCGGAGGGCTACACAGAGGACCGAAAAAAGGAAGAGATCCAAATGACCCAGGAATTTGAAGGAAGATGCCAGCAGGAAGAAATTCTATGGCACCAAAAGTCCCGAATCAAATGGCTATAGGAAGGAGAGAGGAACACCAAGTTTTTTCATAGAACAACCATTGCCAGAAGAGCCCATAACAAAATCTTGAAAATTAAGGATTAGGATGGGATCGAGCGAGAATCCCACAAGGAGATTGAAAATACCCTGGTAAGTCACTTCCATGGGATAGCCTAAGAACCCAACAAAGACCGAATGGAGGCCATCTAGAGGATTACGCAACACATCCCCCAACTAGTCATTGAGGAACAAAATAACAACCTAAACAAACCCATAACTAAGGAGGAAATAGATCAAGTGATCCAGGAGATGCCCAACGGGAAAGCCCCGGGTCCAAATGGTTTCACAGTGGAATTCTTCAAACCCTGTTGGGAAGTGGTCAAACATGATGTTTATAGGGTGGTGGAGGACTCCAAACGGTCGGCCTCCATCCTAAAAGCGTTAAATGCCACAATGATTACTCTAATCCCCAAAGAAAATGAAGCAAGGACCCCTGACTGCTACAGACCCATAGCATTAAGCAATGTGGTTTACAAGATAATCTCTAAAGTCATAGCCAATAGATTGAAACCCCTCCTACCCACACTGATTTCACAAGAACAGGCGGGTTTTGTGGAAGGACGACAAATCATGGACAACATCATCCATGCTCATGAGCTAATACACACCCTGAAAATCCAGAGGAGAGGGGGGATGATAATCCAACTTGACCTAGCAAAAGCCTATGACAAAATTAGCTAGCACTACATGGTTAAGACTCTAGAAGCCTTTGGGTTCACCCAACACTGGATTAGTTGGATTATCAGCCTAGTATCAACGACAAGTTTCTCACTCCTGATAAATGGAGCCCCAGCCAAACCCTTATGGCCTACTAGAGGCATCAGACAAGGAGACCCGCTCTCCCCCTTCATGTTCATCCTGATGATGGAAGGTCTCAGTCGAAGCATAAAAAGCGCAACAGCAGCAGGAGAAATCATAGGCCTCAAACCTTTCGAAAATTTCCCTACTTCCACACACCAACAATTCGTGGATGATACCTTACTCCATGGCATACCCACGGTCAAGGAAGCAAAAATGTTCAAAAGGATCTTAGAAGAGTTTGGGGAAGCCTCAGGAGCCGAGATCAACCACTCCAAATCGATGATCTACTTTTTCAACACCAACCCTACAATCCAAAGGAACCTGGCAAATATTTTGGGCTTCAAGTGCAAAAATCTCCCAACTAAATACTTGGGCATCCCCCTGACGGACAGAGCTTACAAAATGGCAACTTGGGAAGGAGTGATCAACAAGCTACAGAAGAGGGTGAAAAACTGGACGTACAGATCCCTCAACCTAGCGAGGAGACTGGTACTGACCAAGACGATTCTGCAAGCAATTCCAACCTATACGATGTCTGTATTTCCTGCCCCTAAAGGGATACTACAAAAAATAAGGACCATCCAAAGGGAATTCCTATGGTGAGGAGCGGAAACTAAGAAAAAATGGGCCTTGGTGGCCTGGGAGAAGGTTTGCAAGCCAAAATGCAAAGGCACACTGGAGCTACAAGACCCATAAGTAACCAACGAAGCCTATGGGGCGAAACTCTGGTGGCGATGGGTTAAAGAAACTTCTACCCCATGGGCAACCCTCTGGAAGGCCAAGTATGCCCCGGACATAAACGACCAAGACCGAATTCGTTTTATGGGCAGCAGGGAGGGATCAACCATCTAGAACCTAGCTTGGTGCAACAAAACCTGGGTCCAGACACACAGCTTCTGGGAAGTAAGGAATGGTAAAACAGCCAGATTCTGGGAGGATGCCTAGCAAGAGGAACCCAATATGGGAAATCCAGACAGGGAGGAACTCCAACAGGACATGATCGCGCAAGGCAAAACCAATGTCCACCACTATTGGAAGCAAGAAAYAGATCGAAACAGATGGAGAATCTGGGATAATTTCAATTCCCAAACTAGTGATCGAACCACAACCATCGCGAAAGAGGTGCAGGAGGAAATGAGGAAAAGGAAAATTGTAGTCTCGGATGAAGAAGACCAATTAAGATGGGGCCGRAAAAATGGTGGGGAATTCAACCTGAAGGAAGCTCGGCATTACATCGTGGACCAAGACCAAGAGGACCCAACGCAACTATGGGATAAGCTCTGGAGTAGTCCCCAGTGGCCAAAAATAAAAAAATTCAAATGGTTAGTACTTCACAACCGAATTCTAACCTGGGAAAACCTAAGGAAAAGGGGCTTCATAGGTTCGTCACGGTGCCACCTCTATCAAACCAAGGAAGAAACAACGATTCATCTCCTCGATGAATGTATCTACACAGTTGAGATCTGGGACTGGGCAACAGGTATCTTTCGACAATCCAATAGCATCTGAGGTAACATCTGCGCAACCATCAACAACTGGCATGAGAGTTACAGAGAAAATGAAGAGGTGAATCTATGCTAGACTCTCATTCTGGGGATGATCATATGGACAATATGGAAAGAAAGGAACCGATGCATCTTCAAGAATGAAAGCCTTCCGGAAGGGAAAATCAAAGAAAAAATAATCTCCATGACAAGAGAAATGGTGCAGAGCTGCAACTACCAGAATGGGAAAGCACAACTTGCAGGTTGGGACTCTAGAGTCCTAGAAGCTTTTCACCTAAAAGACGGGCGCAATCGCACACAAATATGATGACCACTGCAACTCCAACTAGGTGAGCGCAACTGGAGCCCCCCTCCAGCAGGGTTCCTCAAGTTGAATTTCGACGGGGCGAAAAAAGGAAACCCATGCATGACAAGAATGTGTGGGGTTATTAGGGATAGTGGCGGCAACATAATCCGGTTGTACGCCGAGAGTATGGGAAAGTCAACTAACAACACAGCAGAATTCAGAGCCCTGGAGCTCGGCCTCAAGATTCTAAGTTGTGAAAGGATGACAAACACTATCGTGGAAGGTGACTCCACTCTGGTAATCAACTCGGTGAGGAGACTCCAAAATGGCACCGGAGTGGGCAAAGTTCAGAGACACTGGCGCTTGGCACACTCCATGCAAAAAATCCAAGAGCATCTGCAAAAGATGAACATAGTGGAGTTGCGTTGGGTACGTAGGTCAGCGAATGGCCTGGCGGATAGAATCTCTAACGAAGGGGTTAGCAAGGAAGGATCATCGTTCGACACCCCCTGGAGCAACATCCCAAACGGTCAATTCAGAATAGACTGCACACAACTAACGACAAAAGACTGTGATGGAAGCTTAAGTACGGAAGGTCAAATCGAGAGGAGTGGTGCAAGGCTAATAGGCAGGCACGACGATTCCAAGCAAAATCTTCATGGCCAACACCCAATTACAAGTGACAATGCGAGATCAGACCACACAACAGATGGAGGTACGATCTCAAGGTCACATTAGTAGGAATAAGTGCAGGGTTAGCGTAGGGG